>APFE030530560.1:171965-316989 GCA_000404065.3 Pinus taeda
TTGATTTTAATTAAAAGTTGTTAGAGATTTTAAAAAACTTGAGTTTGAATTGTTTAATTTGTATAATGTTCTAGGGGTTTTTCAAGGTGTTGAATCCATATGTGCATTCAAAAATATATTTTAAACAACAAAAAATCTTGAAATTATATTGCCAGATTTTGGTGAATTCTGGTGAAAAAGACTATTTCGTCTATAAGTTAGACTATATATATATAAGCATTAGATAAAATAAAGAATAAAGAAGACATTAGATAAAATAAAGAATAAAGAAGACTAGTCCATGAGGTCTTGGACAGATGGTGATTTGTGCTCTGTTAAGACACTCCTTAATGTGAACTCACGAGTTCAATTCCCTGCCCCGATTGGGCTGATATATTGGACATGTTGAAGATGTAGTCCCACCAAGCTTACAAAAAAAAGGAACAAAGAAGAGTATTAAAGAATGTAAATAAGTAAATAAAAAAGGAGATAAAAAATAATTATAAAACAATTCTAACCCACTGATATAAAAAATGCAGTGAAGAATAATACTTATTTACAACAAAGGAACAAGAAAAGAGCTAGAAAAAAATGGGAAACATACTTATTTACAACAAAGGAACAAGAAAAGAGCTAGAAAAAAATGGGAAACCAGAGGCCTGTTGAGATTATTTGCATGCTTCTCAAATTCAATGGCCTCCCTTAACTTCCTATGATGGAAGTAATTAATCCTAGCAATGACCCGCAAATTCTCAATGCAGACATGGTATTTAGTTTTCTTAGCATGTTCAACTATAATTGATGAGCATGAACGATTGTGTATAATATTTGTTGCATTCTCTTGAATTCTCTGATTAATGGACTGACCAGTTTCCCCAATATAGGGAATCCCATAGGAGCAATGGATTAAGTAAACCCCTTTCATATCTTTAGGGTTTATCGTGTCCTTAACGGATCTAAGGGAGCTTTGAATGGTATTAAGGGGCTTGAAGGTTGCAGAGACTTTATTCTTCTTAAGAATATGAAAATCTTATGAGTGGTCCCATGGATGAAGGGAAGTTGAACATTGGTAACTTGTTCATTGAGATCTTTTTTAATCATAGGCCCCTTACTGGCTCTTCGAAAAACTTTGAGACCTTGATGTTTCCGATAGCCATTATTTTCAAAAACTTTCAGTATATGGGATTTCTCATCTTCTAGGTGATTATCATTGAAAATACTTAGAGCATGGGTAGCTAGTATGTTAAGAACTCCAAATTTCTGCGCCGAAAAATGATGAGAACTGGCATGAAGATATTGTTATGTCTAAGGTTTTTTACGAAAAACCTGGTGTGACATGGAACCATCTTCCCTTCTAGAGAGAAAAACATCAAGGAAAGGAAGGCTACCATTAACCTCAACCTCTATCGTAAATTTGATGGAATCATATTGAGAGTTGAGATGATGAAGGAACAAGTTCAACTTCTCATGAACATGAGGCCAAATGATGCAAGTATCATCAATAAACCTCTTCCAACTATTAGGGCAGAATTGAGCAAAGGCCAAAGCTTTGGTCTCAAATTCTTCCATGAACAAGTTGGCAACAATAGGGGAGAATGGAGAACCCATGACCACTCCACAAGTTTATTCATAGAGTTCACCCTGGGACCTGAAAAAGGTAGAGGTTAGGCATAGACCAACTAATTTGGCCGTGCCATAATCAATGATGCATTTTATAACATTAATGTCCTCATTAATAGGGTTTTTTGTATAAAGACAAACAACATCAAAGCTTACTAACAAATCCCCAAGGTCTGGCCTTATATATTTTAACTCATTAATGAGGTAGCATAATCCTTAACAAATGATTATGTGTGACCAAGAAGAGGTTTGAGTTTTTGAGTTAAGAATTTAGCTAAAATATAAGTGGTCCCACCTATTGTGTTAACAATAAGTCTTATGGGCCCCCCATCTTTATGAATCTTGGAAGACCATAGATTCTGGGGGTGAGAGGGTGGCTCCCAATAAGGTTTTTGCTAAGGGGGCCCAAGGCATTACTGGATTTTATAGGACTAGCGACCTCCTTTGAGACCTTTTTAATGGGATTCTTTTGTAACTCCCATTGTTATAAAGGTGGTCCATCATTTTTCTCACATAATCTGCTTTATCTAAAATTACAATAGCCCCACCTTTATCATCTTTTAGAATGACAATGTTTGGGTTATCATTTAAGGATTTAAGGGCAAGAAACTTGTCTTTGCTTATGCTACTCTTAGTAGGCTTTGCTTTCCTAAGAATAATAGTGAAATCTTGTCTAATAACCTCTTTAGTATGGTTAAGAAGGTCTCTAATTCCACATTCATTGTTACAAATAATGTCTTTTATGGGGATTTTCCTTGGAGCAAGGGAAAAATTTAACCCTTTTTCCAAGATGCGAAAAACACGAGGATCAAAATTTAAACTAGATAGCTTCACAACTTTTTTATTAGAGGGGATGAAAGATAAATTAAATTTAGGATTGAGGTTGGGGGATTGTAAAGGAGGGTTGTGGGGACAAGAAGGGGGGAATCGATGGGGGGTGAAGCAATAATACAAAGGGATGAGGGAGTCAGGTTAGGAACTAAAGAAGTTGAAGAGAGTGATTTTCGAGCAGGTGGGAGAGTTTGAACCCACAAATGTGGATTTTGAACACATGGCGGGAGCGTTAAGGATAAACTAGCGATTTGATGAGTCATTTAGTGTCATGTGAGTAGGGATAATGTGGTTGACGGGAGTAGGGTTAATCGTAGGATTAGAGGAGTGAGGGGTGACAGGGGACGAGACAGGGTCAAGATGGATAGGAAATGAGCTGATCACTTTGAAGGCTTGCTTATTGGGAGTCTTACTTGTAAGAAAAATAACACAATGAGTTGAGCTATAGGGATCTGATAAGGGAGGAGGAATAGTGGCCAACATAGCCAAGATTATCGATAATTCATGTGTTGGACGAAGAATGTTGAATGTTAATCTAGGAGTTGAGGGCTGAGATTTGATCTCTTCTGATCCAAATCCTTGATGAAATCATTAATGCTGACTCAACATCAAGGATCTCATCGAGGAGCTAGATCGTAGGAGATCAAATCTCGACCCTCAACTCAAGGATTGAAATTCAACATTGTTCATCCAACTCAACCAATCATTCTTTTGTGCCTTCAGCTCTAGTGTCTGTCATCGTGGATTCTAGTAGTATTCTACGAGATCATGGTGATAGATCCAATGACTATATCAATAATGAAGCCTCGATGACCATAACTCTTGGTTATTCTGTTGTCAATTCGGATGACTGCCGTAAGCTTTGGTGAATGATGGTGAAATTGGTAGTGAAGCCTCGTTAAGCACGTTCCATGTTTCTTCCAACTTCAATCCAAAGGGCTGCCCACAGATTCTACACAAAATCTCCAATAATAATTCATGTTATGAATCCTCGAGAATCTTGGCTCCGTCGCCCATCATTCCTCTTGCCTTGTTGGATCCTTGTAATTCATCTCGGTGCATTATTTCTCTTAGAGGTAAGACTCCCCATACATAAGCCTTCAAAGTTATCAACTTATTTCCTATTCGTTCTGACCCTGTCACGTGCCCTATCACCCCTTCCTCCTCCAATCCTACATTCAACTCTACTCTCCACAACTACATTATCCCTGCTCACTCGACGTGAAATGGCTCATCAAATCACCAATTGATCCTTAACCCTCCCTCCATGTGTTTGAAAACCACATCTATGGGTTCGAACTCTCCCATCTGCTCAAAAATCATTCTTTCCTCAACTTCTTAAGTTCTTAACCTAAATCCCTTGTCCCTTTGTCTTATTGCTTCACGCCCCATCGACTCCCTCCCTTCTTGTCCCCCCAAAACCTCTACCAACCCCCAACCTCAACCCCAATTTTAATTTATCTTCCAACCCCTCTAATAACAAAAATTGTTAATTTATCTAGTTTAAATTTTGATCCTCATGCTTTTTGCATCTTGGAAAAAGGGTTAATTTTTTGCCTTGTTGCAAGGAAAATCCCCATAGAAGACATTATTTGTAACATTGAATATGGAACTAGAGACCTTCCTAACATACTAAAGAGGTTATTATACAATATTGCACTATTATTCTTAAGAAAGAAAAGCCTCCTAAGAGTAACATAAGCAAAAATGAGTTTCTTTCCCTTAAAGCCTTAAATTATAACCCAAACGTTGCCGTTCTAAAGGCTGATAAAGGTGGGACTGTTGTAATTTTAAATAAAAATAGATTATGTGAGCAAAATGATGGACCACATTTATAACAATGGGAGTTACAAAAAAATCAATAAGAATCCCATTAAAAATTTCTCAAAGGAAGTTGCTAGTGTTGTAAAATATAACAATATCTTGGCCCCCCTTAGAAAAAATCTTATTGAGATCCACCATCTCACCCCCAAAATCTATGGTATTGTGAAGATTCATAAATATGACCCCCCTTAAGACCTATTGTCAACACAATAGGTTGACCCACTTATACTTTAGCTAAATTCTTAGCTTAGAAACTCAAACCTCATGTTGGTCACATTGAATCATTTGTTAAGGATTCTTCTCCCTTCGTTCATGCATTAAAATATATAAGTCTAGACCCTAGGGATTTGTTAGTAATCTTTGATGTTGTTTCTCTTTATACAAAAATCCCTATCAGTGAGGCCATTAATGTTATAAACTGCATCAATGATTCTAATATGGAAAAATGATGTATTCTATGCTTAATCCCTACATTTTACAACTTCCAAGGTGAATTCTATGAACAAACTTGTGGAGTGGCCATAGGTTCTTTTCTCTCCCTTGTCGTTGCCAACTTGTTCACGGAAGAATTTGAGACCAAAGCTTTGGCCTCTTCTGAATTCTGCCCTAAGATTTGGAAGAGGTTTTTTAATGATATCTGTGTCATTTGACCCCATGGTCTTGAGTAGTTGGACTTCTTCCTTCATCATCTCAACTCTAAGCTGCAACCTTGTTTCATTGACCTAGATATGCAACCACACCTACAAAAATGCACGCATGCGGTTATTAGTCTCCAACCACACTCATAAGCATATATGCCAATAGTTATGACCTAAATTATTCTATTCTGAGCATGCGGTCCCGGGATTTGTGCCACCATTTCAAGCCAACCTCTAGACTACTACCTAAAATTGCTTGAAGCTTTCCAGAATCATAATTAACATGATGACAAAGCTAAACATTCAATCTTGAATCAGACACTTGACTTAGAATTCCTAATCCATAACAAACATTTTGTCTAACACATGGCAACATAAAAGCTATAGGTCATGAATATATATTTGATCACAAGGGTCTGATATTCATTTGAGAATCACCAAGAAGGCTCTATTCCCTCTATATGATGCAGGAGCATTCAGCCCAAGGAAAATCATTGTAAATAGTAGACATAGGGGGTCATGCATTTTAGGAAATAGTTTTCCTAAGTCTCAAGTCAATGTAATATTTAGGCTTTTAAGTGATTTAATTAGATAATGGGAGAATATGTAAATGCTCTCAAAATAAATAAATGAGAACATGAGTGGTAGAAGTCAAATCTGACTCTCTAGGAGCAAGAGAGAGCTTTTAGGAATTAATTAGAGTAGATATAGACCATTGAGATGATAAGGAGACTTTTCTGCTTTAAAACACAGGGAAAAAATGGAATGGATAAAGTCTGCCACATATGTATGCATGTAGCAAGCTTTAGGGCTTTATTTGAGTGATTTAAGGAAAGGATGGGATCAGTAATCCAATCCAAGTTTCCTTATAAGCATATGTAAGCCTACGGGCAGAGAGGAGAGGCCATGAATAGTAGAAATCAGGCTTGTGTGTGTATGAGACTGAGGTGTCTCAAGTGTATTTGTGCCTTTATATTAATGTATGCAGTGTTTTCCTGACTCTGTCAGGACGTATGAAATGCATGTTCTATAATTGTTTATGATGTGAAACTGTAAGTTTGCACTAGTTGTAAGCAAACACAGTCGAGGTGAAGCACTGAGAGAGAGGGGAGAACAATTCAAAAAAATTGAAATGGACCATCGAGTCTAATTGAAGCAACAGAGTGAAGCTCCGGAGAAGCAACAAAATAGAGAGTTATAATGGACTTTTGAATCCATTCAAGGGAGCGATTAAAGTCCCAAAGGACAGTGATTGAAGTAGTCCGCAGAGCTAAGCTCAATCGAGAATGAATTGAGCAGCAGAAGAATGGAAAGCCGAAACCTCGTGAAAACCTAGAAACCACAAGAACCATTGGAAATGGTGGAGAATTTCTAAGTAAAGTAATTGTAGAGAAGTGAAATATTGACGCTCAACAATCGTTGGATTAGTTAGATCAATGGCTGAGAACCAATCGCAACGGTGGGAGTCCCTTTTAATTTATTGGAATAAGAGCGAGTAGTGATTAATCATGGACCATTGGATCGTGGCCAGATCAACAGTCACGATTAAATCGCATATCGGTGATTGGAGGCGTCAAGGGTCAGTGGTTTATCAAGGTTGCGATATCACTGACAGGGATATATCGACGATCGGCATTGGGGCTTATCGGTGATCGACGTCGGCGCTGGTGGAAATCAGAAGGGTCGGCATTCCGAGAAGTGGAACCGTCGATAGTTATTAATGTGACTATATAGAATTCGAGATTCGCCTTATACGTGCTCGAGTGGAGTTCTCCGTGTATTTTCCCATTATTCCATTATAATTGCGATAAAGGGTTTCGAGCCTTTTAAGGCGTAAACGACTCGATCGTCATATCGGAGTCAGAGAAGGGGTGATGTACCACATATGTGGTAAGGTCATTGAAGATTGTCGATAGCGATTGTGATAGAGGTTTTAACCTCGGGGTTTGTGTAGAACCCGTGTAGTGGTGGAGAAAGTTGGGTTTTGGGCATTTTCCCTTATATAGAGATTTTATAAGGAAGAGCGCCAATATATATATATATATCTGCGGCTAAAGGCTTGAACTAAAGTTCTGAAGGGTTCATATAATTCTCGATAGGAGGTTTCAGGCGGGGTGATTGAAGTTCCTATACACAAGAACTGTATAAAAGGGCCACTTGACCATTTATGGTCTGAAGATTTAATTCCATTGCAGAGTTAAATATCCTGGGAAAGTTGTGGATGTATTACTCAGAAATGCATACTGTGGGTATATGTGCAGGTGTTACCCCTTACCTTTCACCACTATACATAGATGCAACAACACTTATTAGTCCATAAATTCATCAACCATTAGATAACTAAACAAATCATAATAAGATCCATAGAAAACATACATCATGTTTCCAATAGTTAGCTAATAAATAACCAACATAGAAATCATGGCAACTGAACCATAATATCACCAACACAATCAATACAAATATCCATGAATCATAATAGAGAAATAATTCTTATTAATATATGAAAATACCAACCAAGTCAGGGACTTTCAAGTACAACCCGACCATAGATTGGGCTAAACCAAATCTCTCTTTCAGCTAATCACCTCCGCGCCATATTATAAGCATGAATGTGGGATCTCATATAATAAACCAAAACAAAACCAAACTACTTCTAGAGGCAAAAATTCCTCAACCCTCAACCAAAGCAATTCCATCTCTAGGTCGGATATCACTAACATCAACTAGATCAATTTCAACCCAAGCTGTCCAGGGCTCCAAGAACTAGTAACTCAACCCACAAACTTCCAGGGCTTTAGAGAATTTGTCTAACCCAGCTCCGGGGACTAGCAACTCAACCCACCAAGGGCTCTAGAGATTTTTTCCCAACCTAGGCTCCAGGACTACTAACTAAACCAAAGCTATTATAGGGCTTTCAGAGCATTTTTTCCAACCCACAACTGTAAGGAACTTGAGCACCAATTAGAAAAACAACGTGGAAAAAACAAAACACCATGGCTATCCAAGAAATGGAAATGGGAGGCAAAAACCACAACCAATCCAGGTAAATCTCCATGCGAATGACAACACACAACCAGAAAATCACATGCATATTCCATGCATCCTGAAATCAACAAGGATATCACACATATAACCTGTTACCTACAAGCAACCATTAGGGGAATTTTAGGGTCTAAAATGGGCCTATTAGGGAAATTATAAAATAATAGTGGAAATCATAAAATAAGATTAGATCACATCATCAAATTTTAGAGGGAAAAAAGAAAAATCTTTTTTTTTTCAACTTATACCCTACGAGTCTACTCAAATTTTGAGCGGAAAAACTCGTTGGATGCAAAATTTGATTCCTCACCCAAGGAGTATCCATGTTGCAGACTTTCGATATACCATACTACATGAAAAATGAGAAATACATGAAAAACGTGATTGCAATCACGTTTTTCATGTATTTCTAATTTTTTTTGTGTAGTATGGTATATCAAAAGTATGAAACATGGGTACTCCTTAGATGAGGAATTAAATTTTGCATCCAACGAATACTCCCTCTTGAAATTTGAGTAAAACCTTAGGGAGATAAGTTGAAAATACGAGTTGAAAAAATAGTTTTATTATGTTATTATTTTTTAATCTTTTTATTTTTTTTACTCCAAAAATGATGTATCATCCCCATGGTCGACATCATCACCTTGAATCCTACTAGTTCTTATAAAGTTTATTTTGATTATACATTTTTCTTAGGAGGCCCATTTTAGACCTCAAAATTTCCCTAATGCGAGTTGTAGCTATTGATCCAACTGTTCCGTATCACTTTTCTACTTTCCTTTGCCTTCTTTCTCCAATCCAAGAAAATACTAGAGTGCTCCAAGCATGCTCCAAGAATTCTCTAAGTGTGCAAGATTATGAGAGAGTGACAGTGTGATTAACTCAAAAACTGTCAAAAAGTTGTGAATTGATCCTCATAAGCCTTTTTATCATTGATGCCTCTTTTTTCTTCATTTTCCTTTTAATTTTTCTCTCATGTAAATTTGTGTCCCTTCATCTTCATTTTCTCCTATTTCCTTTATTTTCATAAATATAATGCCAATTATTGCCTCTTTGCCTCTGCCAGTTCCTTTTCCAATTTCCATAACCATTAATTGATCACAAGCGATATCCCGTCACTATGTTTTTCCTAACATTCAACTTGGAATTCATATCCCATGGACTTATTTTATTTACATAGAAAATCAACTAAGGGTTGTTACAAACTCCTCCCCCTTGGGGGGACACCGTCCTCAGTGTTCAATGACACCTATGACCAACAAACCACTGAAAGCAAAAACATACTTCTGATGGAGCTTTATAACATAGATCAATGCAATATTTCTAATAACATATGTTGAAAACAAAACAACATACCACTTATTGGAGCTTTATAACACAACTCATTGCGACATCTACACGAACATCCATATATACATATAAATATACCAAAAACTCATTTTCTTGAACCAACAAATAATGAGGGATATAAATCCCACTCCGGTCAACCATCTCCCATGTAGCTTCATCGGGCCCAAAGTGCTTCCACTTCACTTTAAACTGCTCGATTGCTTTGTTATAGAGCATGAGTTGTTTCCACTATAATATGCATTGTGGTTTTGGCTGAAATTATCCCTCTGGTTCCACTTTCAATACAGACCAGTCAATCACATGATCAACATCCTACACATATCTCTTAAGTAATGAAACATGGAATACATCATGGAATTTGATCACTATCGGCAGTAGTGAAAGTATGTAGGAAACTTGTTTAATACTCTCAAGGATCTCAAAAGAACCACAATATCGAGGTGCCAACTTAACACATGATCAAATCCTCAAGGAGCTCCTCATGGGCTTGATGCATAGGTACACATGCTCCCCAACCTAAAACTCCTTGAATGCTCTATGCTAATCCACATAACTCTTCTGCCTATCCTGTGCTACCTTCAAATTAATATTAATAACCTTCATTTCCTATTTCATCTCTGCCAACATATCCTGTACAATCAACACCCTGTTCACTGGATCACTCTAGGAGTATTACAAATCTGCCCATAAAATGCCTCAAATGGACTCATCTTCAAAGATTCCTGATACCCTTTAATATTATATGCAAACTCAACCAGTGGAAGATACTCTTCCCACTTCTACTGTTGATGAATGAGATACATCCTCAACATGTCCTCGAGAATCTAGTTGACCCTCTCTATCTGTTCATCTGTCTTCAGATGATAAGCTATAGTGGAAGACAACTCTATCCCCAAACCTGCAAACAACTCCTCCCAAAACCTAAAATTTAACTTTGCATCTTTGTCTGATATGATCTTTTTGGGAACACCATGAAATCTCACTATCTCTCTCATTAAAATATGAGCTACCTCACTAGCTGGATTCATAGACTTATCTGCAATGAAGTGATTTACCTTAACCTATCAACCAAAACCATGATGGAATCATGCTGCCTCAATGTCCTCAACAAACCTATAATTAAGTCCACGGAAATGACCTCCCATTTCCACTCTGGAATCGTAATAAGCTCTAATAAATCACCTGGATGCTTACACATTTCCTTTAACTACTGAAATTCAAGACATCTCACAACAACCTTAATCACCTCTCTTTTCAAGTTCAACCAATGATAAAAATTCTTAATTGCTATTAATTTCTTCTGATATCCCAGGTGAAATGAATATGACTTGACATGAAAATCCCTCAAAATAAGCTTCTTGAGCTCACTTCCATCTGACACATAAGTCCTGTGCATGAATCTGACCAAGCCATCTGTTGTGAGATGATACTCCTCATCCCTATTACCTTCACCTTGTTGCTATAACTTGTGCATTAGCTATTGGTACCTGTCATTAAGCTGCCCAACTTGCAGGATCCGCTCTTGCAAGTTAGTACCATAAGAACTCATTGTTGAAATGTGATTCGAATGGAATCTCCTACTGAGAGCATCTGCAACCTTGTTCTCCTTACCCTTAATATAACTGATGTTTTGGCTCCTAGAGACAACCCCCAAGTTGAGGAGATGTTATTGCCTAGGACATCATAGTCTCTCTTGAATATAATTTGGTGCAACTCAAGAGATAAATGTAAAATGATTTAGATTTTAGTTCAATTTCATTTATTAGAGGCAAATCCAGGATGAACATAAACAATGTATCATTCCCAAGAATGAATGTTTTAGGTATAGTGGCTGACACACAGAGAATGAAACTTAAATTTGTCGTTGCAGTAAAGATGGAAGGAGAAATGTAAGGGAGGAGCCAAGTGGAAAGGTTTGGATAAACAAAAATTCCTTTGCAACAAATCCTAGTATCATGAAAAGATAAAAGGAATGAAGTGCATAAATTATGGAGCGCATTTTAAGACTTTCAACTCAATATCTCATAGGTACTGTTTGCTATCACACAACATAGGTAAATATTCAATCTCATAGGTACATATCTTATCACATAACATTAGTAAATTTGTGATTTCATAGGTACCATATGTTATCACATAACATAGGTAAATTTGTAATTTCACACGTACCGTCTGCTACACATAACATACGTAAATCTGAGATTTAAGAGTGAAATCGGTAGCTACAATTACATAACTTTTGAAGAAGAAAAACACATATGAAATTACATTCATAGGAAGAACACATACTAAATATCCCAATGGTTGGAATCACCACCACTTCTTCATTAATTTTCAAGAATGAAATACATATCTCAGGCCCAAACTAGCGAAAATGTGCAAAACCATAACATCTTCAGGGATAGGAATATAGAACCACCTGAACCGGAAAATCCATAACCCTTCTAATTATTTTTTCCTCCCTATTTATAGGGAAAGAGTCCATACAAACATTACAAAATATCTTGAAAGTGCTACAACTGTCTAAGCATGCAGATGTTCCGGTTGTCCTAATGATTACATAATAAATCCGATTCTTTTCTTGAAAATGCAATATCAAATGAAACATGAGAAAAAGGAGGTATCATGATTGATACAACAAAATATATCCCGTGTTGATTCCTTTGATTGCCTTTGATTTGGCCACGCCTCTTTCATAATATGCCTCCACGTTGACCTGCTAATACGTCTGTCACTTTCTCTCTTTAACTGCTTGAATTTCATCTTTCTAGAGTGGGACATGGATGATAGTGGTGGCATTAGAGGTGCTCCATAATTGAGATGACAACGAATCCATCCTTTTGTAACCTCTGTGCCATAATATCAAGCTTCAATGTATTGTAACTCTTATTTAAAGAATGTTACAAAATCACAACATTCTAATACCCCTATCTCCTTTTTGCCTAGCCCCCTTTTGTTTATCCTCCATAGAACCACTACCCGTGACCACTGGTATAGCGCTTAGGTGCTGCAGTATCGGAGCTTTCATCCATTGTAACTTTATTTAAAATAAACGTTATGAAATTGTAACATTCTGATGCTCTTAGCCCCTTTCCTCTTAGCCCTCTTATGACAATTCCACCATAGAACCAGGTATTGTGACTAGCGGCTTAGTGCTTTGGTGCTAAAGCCTTTGGGCTCCTATTAGGGGCCTATTTTCCTTTGTAATTGCACTCTGCTCTTGGTTCCTTTGGGTCCTTACAACCATGTTCCAGTTCACACTAGAGCTCATTTTATCAGGATTTCTCCTAATTTGAATTAAAACAAGGTTACGATGCCTCTTTCCTGTGATATTCTCTATAGCACTTAGGTGCTCATCCCACTCTATGCCCTTGGTCCTTTGGGTCCTCATGACCAAACTCCTTTCAACATCGAAAGCTCCTCTCATCAGAATTTTTTCAAAAATATTTTACCACGAAGTTTTGATATCTCCATTCCCAATTAGCTCCATAACACTTGGGTGCTTGACCTTCTATTTGTTCTGGGTTCTTTAGATCTCCCACAACCATGTGCTAGTCTACATTAGAAGCCCCTTTCATCAAAACTTTTTTAGATTTACAAATACACAGGAGTTTCAAAATCTATACCTTCCAAAATTCTAATATCTGAGATGATGTCATACTGAGGTCATCATCTTCACATGGCGCCTCTCGAATGGTGACACGTGTCACACAGATTTTCCCCACTAAGCCACCTAAAAACACTGAAAGAGACTTCCATGTGTCCATCGTACTACCATGTTATGTTGAGGTCATCTGCCTCATCGGCTTGTCAAGGCCAATCACCAGTTGCCATATGTCCTGTCTTGAGGAGAGAGAAAGGGTCCCTGGGGTCCTTGGTTTTGCGATGATTTCCTTTGTATTTCCCCTTCTCGGAAACCTCGACAATTTTCAAAGAATTTTAATTTTTAAGGAGTTACGAAACTCTGAGGTTCTGATATCACTTTTCTTTGAGGTCCACCTTCCAATATTGGGTTCCAATATTCCTAGTTGTCTTTGAAATCCATTGTTCCGACTACCTGCTTCGATATTCCATTTCAAGTCCGCTTTTAAATATACCGCAAAGGTCTCCTATGTTTCGACGTCTGAAATCCTGAAGTCCCGATATGCCTTTCTTCCGGTCCTTCCAATATGGACCCTCGATATTTTGAGTCTATCTTCGATATCCATTGTTGCGAAAATCGGCTCCGATATTTCGACTCTCCTCCTTTGGCTCCCTTCTAGATATTGGTGTCGAAACTTTCGCTCTCCCTTTTGGCTTTGGCCTTTGAATTTTGGCTCTCTCTATTGGCTTCAACCTTCATATTTTGACTCTTTTTTTTTTTTTTTTTGGCCTTCCATTTTTAGCTCCCTTATGAATTTTGGCTCCCGAAATTTCACTTCTCCCTTTGATTTCGGTCTCCGATTTTTAGCTCTCATTTCTGGCTTTCCCATTAGTCAACTAAGAATGCACTTGTCCTTCTCTACACCAAGAATGAAAAATAGGACCATTTGAAACAAATATAATATGGTATGATAGGTGACAATATCGATTCCAATTGGGGATAGTGCCTTGCTGGGAAGGTGTTGAAAGCTTATAGACTAGTAGCTTTCACTATTAGGCATGGAGTAAAAAATATATTGAACCTATAAAACCAAAAAATAATCTTGGAACTTTATTTTCCTAGAGTCCTCTCCTCATACTACTTGAAATTCAAAACTACAACTTCTAAAAATTGGAAATTAAACACTCACATTGTGAGCTTATTTATGTACAACTCCTACTTATGTAAGGACTAATTCACCCAAGTGACGTCAAACTTACAATGATATCAACTCAACATATGAGTACTGGAACTTATTCCATTGTTCTATAGAAAGTTAGTAATTAAAACATGTATCCACCATTTGAAATTTTTAGGTAAAACATTTAATACATACCCCATAGTTGAGACCTGTTTCTGACCAAAGAAGATGCCATATATTCAACTACTAGATCATAGAATTGATGAGAAAAATTTACCGTTGCCTCTCTTTCTTGAACAGTTTCCAGGCAGGAATATTTCTGCAAAGGGCAACCACATACACTTCCTGGCTCTTCAAATTTGGGATCCTCTTGAAGAGGTTGTTGTTGGTAATCTTCTCCCCACTTGTTGGTAAGAAAATCCCTTTGAAAATATGCAACAATGTCATCCTCCTTTGAATCATATGAATCATAAATCAAAGAATCTTCATCAACTTTATTAGTAGCTTCTTGAACTTCAAAAACAGAGGTAGGTATAAACATGGGCCAGTGAAATTGATCAGTGACTGGTAATATATACTCGGAAGAAGAGGTTTTCTTTATTTGCTGGGAATCATTTTCTTGTTGCGGTTGCCTTGGGCATATGCTAATACCTGGTTCTCCATCTAAAGGATGTAAATCATAAACTAGAGCCTCTTTGTTAACCCCATTATTGATCCAAAAATAATAGAATTGACTATTTTTTCAATTTCTTCAAATATTAACTAAGGTTGCTTTAAAAGTGAATTAATAAGGGGAATGGATTTTTATGTGCCTTAAACTTAAAAACTTGAAATCTGAAATCAACCATGAACATCAGAAATAATAAGAAAATACAACAAATTTTATGACAGAGTTCGTCCCTCCAGGATTACATTTCTGGGTCCACTTCCCATGGGCGTCTGATGTATTGAAAATACTCATAAAGTCTCTTTGCATCAAAATTAACCATTATAGAATCTGCTCATAGGATTCAATGGCTATTGTCGGCTAAAAGGTCTCTGCCTCAGCTTTCCAACACAACTTTCAGATTACAAAAAGGCCCAATATTGGTCGAGATATGCCTCAAAAGGCATTTACAAACACTGTCAAAACAATTACAGAATACACTCTGATATCTCCCTTGGCCATGGTTCATTGATATAGTCTTTTAGAATTCCATGGGAAGGTCTCGGGATCAAACCCGCGGGCCTCCCGGGATTTGATTTCAAAAGGAGATCTACCAGTAGAAGAGTGCAAGGCCTGGTTGTAACCATGTTGGAAATAATTTTAGGATTCATCCCACAACTTAGGATGTTTTATACAATAACCTCTGAGAAGATGTACCATTTTTCTATTCACCACCTTTGTTTGCCCATCGGTTTGTGGATGAAAATCTATGCTATTTTTCAACTTAATGTCCATGAGTTCCCACAAAGTGGAACAAAACTATATGAGATTATAGAAGTAGGCAACCCAAAATGAACCCACACATTTTGAAAGAACATTTGTGCAATTTGTTCAGCAATAACTTTCTTTTTACATGGAACAAGAATACACATTTTATGAAATCTACCAACCACAACATAGAAATAATTGTGCCCTTTTCTAGATATTGGAAGCTCCTACAAAATCCATAGATATACTTTCCCATGGCTGAGAAGGAACTGAAAGTGGCATATACAAACCTAACTTTTCATTGTTTGGTTTGCTTATTGAACACATGACACAATATTTGATACTTAGCAATTGTTTGATTCATTCAAGGCTAATATCAAAACATTTGTAATTGCGCCATTGTCTTACCTGCACCAAAATGTCCCGAAACACGAGAAGAATGTGCTTCCCTGATTACATGCACTCTTTCTCCTTGTGGTATGCACAACTTGCCAATATGGTACAATAACCTGCCATGAATATGATAATTCACTTCTTCCACCTGAGCACCATGAGTTAGTGATTCATAAACATCCTTAAAATTAGTATCTTCAGCATATTGTTCTATATAACTTTCATGTGCTAAAGAACTATTTTGCAGAATAATTAAAGCATTCAAAGATGGTCTTGATAACATATCATCTAGTTTATTGGTGGTACCTTTCTTATATTTGGTTACTAAATGGAATTGCTGCAAAAACCCCATCCATCTATAATGTCGAGATTGTTGAAACTTAGTTTGAGATTGAAGGTACTGAAGTGGTTGATGATCTATATGAATCATTGTTTCTTTGCCTATGAAATAATGTTTCCATTTTTTAGCACTTTCCACTAATGCATACAATTCTTTATCATAAGTTGGATAGTTAGCAATTGCTTTAGAAGATTTTTCTGAATGAAAACAAATAGGCTTTCCTTTTTGTAATAACACTGCACCCATTGCATACCCACTAACAACAATTTCTATTTCAAATGGCTGTTGAAGGTCTGGTAAAGGCAAGATTGGAGCTATGACAACTTTCTGCTTTAAAGTATCACATGCTTTTTGTTGTTTTCCTCCCCACTCGAAGGAGACTTTAGAACTTGTTAAAGCATGAAGTGGTGCTGTAATAAAAGAGAAATGAGGAATAAAGTTCCTCCAATATTGAACTACACCTAAAAAAATTCTAACTTCCGTCACATTTTGAGGTCTTGGCCACTTAACAATTACATCAACTTTAGCTGGATTTTTTTTTATCTGACCTCCTTCAACTGTGTAACCAAGATATAATAAGGAAGTTTTTCCAAATTCACATTTAGAGAGTTTAAGATACAATTCTCTTTTTGCAACACATCAAAAACTTGTTTAACATGCTTTACGCGTTCTTCCCAACTTGAACCGAAAATAAGAATATCATCTGGCAGATAGACTATGACAAACTTATATATAAAAGGACTAAAAACATCATTCATCACTCCCATAAAAGTTGCTGGAACATTGCCTAACCAAAACGACATAACCAACCATTCAAAAAGCCCTTGTCTAGTCTTAAATGCAGTTTTCCATATGTCATTTTCTGCAATACGAATATGATGATAACCACTTCTTAAATCCAGTTTTGTAAAGTAAACAACATTCTTTAATTGATCCAGCAAATCATTGATCCTAGGAAGAGGATGCCTGATCTTAATGGTGATTTTATTTATAGTTCTAAAATCAACACACATTCTCCAAGTTCCGTCTTTATTTGGGACTAATATGATCGATGATCCACATGGAGAAGAACTAGGTTGAATAAAGCCTTTATCAACCAATTCCTGAATTTGTTTCTTAATCTCTTCATTTTCTATGACCGACATATGATACATGCAATTGTTCGGGAGAGGGGCATCCAATTGTAGTTGAATCTCATGTTGTATTTCTCCTTTTTCAGGTAAATCTTTTGGTTCTTTAAACAATTCCTTATAAGAATCTACTATTTCAAGAACTTTGTCCTTAAACTAAGAATTACACCCTTGAAAATCACCATACTTATATTTAGTTTGTTCTTTAACAATCATGAGAATATAATTTTTGCTTGAATTTATTATCCTTTTCATTTGAATGACATTGATTAAATCCAGGTTCGTCTTAATTCTGTGTGCCCTAACAGTATATTCAATTCCATCTTTAAAGAGATGATACTTATTCTCCTTTCTATGAAATATGGCATCTTGATCATAAATATATGGACTACCCAACACAACTCCACATATATCCAAAGGAATCACATCTAGCTCAACTCCATCAACAAAATTAGTTGTAATTGCAAACCTTAATCGACATTGTTTTGTGACATGCATCTGAGTATTTTATTTCAACCATCTTAAAGAGTATGGTTTTGGATGATTTTTAGTTTCCAATCCCAATTTCCTTACTAGTTCCTCAGAAATCATATTTTCTTGTGATCCACTATCGAATAATGTGTCTATCTTAGTGTGCTTGGATATGATCCTTATGTGAAACAATTCAACTCTCTTCTTTTCTTCAATCACACTATTAGCTTTTGAAGAAGATGCAAAACAAGTAGAACTAGAGCTAGTTTCAGAAGGAATACCTGTCAGACCCATAGTGGTAACCTTCTTTTCATCACCGGAGTCAGATGCTAGATATTGTTGGACTACAACATTAGCTTTCATTTCACCCTTCTTCTTAAGGAAATTTTTTGGTTTAAGTTTAGGATGAAGCTTCCAACATTTAGAGTCTTCACGTCGAACCCTTTGACAATGAGTACAAGTAGGCCTTTCTCCTTCTTTGTTGTTGCGAATTTCTTCCCTTTCAACTTACTCTTTCCTTTGCCTTCTTTGGAATCTTTATTTTTATGAATGCTTGAATGGTTTCTTTGAAAAGTTTGACTGAAAAGGTCTGCCACCTGAGTCAATATGAATGGCTTGTACACACACTTCATCAAAGTCAGTTGGATTAAACATAAGCAATGCATGTCATAAATAAGAATGCAAACTTCCAATATACTTTAACAAATTTTCTTGTGTGTCTAATGGAACATTAAGTGCTAATGCCTTTTTCCTGAATTCCTGTGTAAACTCTTGCACACTCTGTCCTTTACCTTTCCTTAAATGCTGCCAATCCATTACCACTTGTTGCATATATCCTAAAGGATAGAATTTCTTGCTAAGAGCTTTAACAAACTTAGACCATGAAGAGATAATTTTACCCTTTTGCTTCAAATCTGATTGAGTTTTACTTTCCCACCAAATCAAAGTTGCCCCCCCCATTATAAGTGTAGCTAACTGATTTTTTTTAGAATCATCAACAATATTTTGAATTCTACAATACACTTCAAGTTTCTTTATCTAGTTATCTAATTTTTCAGGATTCATTTCACCATCATATATTCACAAGTCAAACTTAACATCAAGCTTCAAAAAATGATATTTCTTTGGTTTCTTTTGTGAGTTTGAATTTTAACTTGAATGATAAGAGAATAAAGAATAAGAATACGAAGATGGAGGAGAAGGAGGTTCATTACCATCAACTTTTTTGTTGCCCTTTTAATCTTTCGTGCCTTTAGAATATGAAGCTACAACTCTCGTCTTCATGTCTTCATAAAGTTCTGTAATTATCCTTTGCATATTAAGGAACATTTGCTGATATAGCTCCTCTCCAACGACCTTTGTTTCAGGAGCTTCTCCTTCATTTGGCTCTTCCATATTCAACTTTTGAGAGACTTTTCTCTTTCTAATGTCTAGATTTATCTTCTCAAGTTTCCCTTATCCACGTCACAACCTAGATCTAGTCAACATTTACATTGATAAATATCCCACTTATACATGATCAACCTCACTCTGATACCAAAATATGATCCAAAAATAGCATAACTGATTATTTGTCCAATTTTTTCAAATATTAACTAAGGTTGATTTTAAAGTGAATTAATAAGGAAAATGGATTTTTATGTGCCTTAAATTAAAAACTTGAAATATGAAATCAACCGTGAACAACAGAAATAAGAAGCAAACACAACAAATTTGATGACGAAGTTCGTCCCTCTTGGACTACATCTTCGGGTCCGCTTCCAATTGGTGTCCGATGTATTGAAAATGCTCATAACGTTTCTTTACATCAAAATTCACCATTCTATAATATGCTCACAAGATTCAATGGCTACTGTTAGCTAAAAGGTCTTCGCCTCAACTTTCCAACACGACTTCTAGATTACAAAATGGCCTAATATTGGCTGAGATATGCCTCAAAAGGCATTTATAGGCACTGTCAAAACAATTACACAATAAACTCCTAATATCTCCCTTGGCCATGGTGCATTGGTATAGTCTTTTATAGTCCACGAGAAGGTCCCGGAGTCAAACCCGTGGGCCTCCTGAAATTTGATTGGAAACACATAGCAATTCGGTGAAACCATATATCATATGGTAGTATAACATATAGTTTTCCTCGTGCTTAATCACCTCTCAAGGATCCATTAAATTTGGAAATGCATCCATTTACTAACACCTGCGGGTTTTGGTGTAATGACAATCATGATTTCAACAAGTGGTATCAGAGTCAAAAGTCTCGAGTTTGAATCACTCTTGGCTTGCGCTAAAAATGGTGGTTGGGGGGGCGGGGGTTTGCTTTGGATAATCTAGAGCTCCTTGTGTGTTTCGTGACATGTGCTTAACTACCTCTCGAGGATCCATTAACTCTAGCAATGCTCCCATTTACTAACACCTGTGGGTTTTGTGTAACGAAAATCGTGATTCCAACAATTTTTATTTTTTTATTTTTATTTTTTATTTTTTTATTTTTAATTGTATTTTTGGCTTATCTCCTTATATATTTACTCAAATTTCAAGTGTAAACACTCATTGGATGCAAAATAAAATTCCGCATCCAATGAGTACCCATTATGCATGCTTTTGAGAAGACCCACATTGATAAAAATTGAAGATACATTAAAAACGTGTCAAAATTGAAGATACATAAAAAAAAATGTGTTAATGTATCTTCAATTTTGATCAATGTGGGCCTTCTCAAAAGTATGCATAATGGATACTTATTAGATGCAGAATTTAATTTCACATCCAACAAATGTCTACACTTGAAATTTGAGTAAACTTATAAGGAGATATGTCAAAAATACAATTAAAAAAAATAGTTTTCTTCTTTCCCCTCCAAAATTTACAACTCTTATTTTAGTATTTTCCTATTATTTTATTATTTTTCTTTAAAAAGTCACTTTTACCTTGAAATTTCCTCCAATGCCACATGCCTACATCACATACTAAAAAAAATGTTACAATATTATGATTCACGTTATCATTAATCCAACTGAACAACTTTTAATTTAGATTTCACACATTAAAAAGTCAACATACCTATCAAATAGTACGGATGTAAGATAAAAAAATATCGATGATATATACATTTATTAACATGATTTTCAATAGTCAACTAGAGAATAGTGAAATACCCTAGATAGCTAGGGTTGACTTTCAAATTAGAGAAAAGTGAATTTTATGAAATGAGTCACTGCCATAGGAATGAAGATAAACTACACTAGGAGTGAAGCACAAACTTTGAAAAATTAAGCTTCAATAAAGAAATCGCATGGGCATGCATACTCATATATACAATTATCATCTTCCACCATACAGTTTATTATCTTACTTCACTCCCCTGTGGTTTTCGTGGAAACTAAAATTGAAAGTTTCACTTAAAAAAAATAAAAAAATTATGTCGAAGTATCACATGAGTTATTTTTAGAAATTTATTATAACATATTAAAATTTATAATAATGTTGTAGTTTATTACATTTGTGATACAAATGAATTTATCAATGTTAACACATCAAATGCTGTATTTTATTCCCCATATTAAAAAAGTTCAAGATGAAAACCCTTTTTCAAGGACGAAAACTATCTGTCATGATAGGTTTCAGGCAAAACATTTGTTATGACGGAGTCTCACAACTAATATGGGGGAGGACCACTATATTTTTATCAATAATAGTCTTCTTAATCCTGCTACTATAGGATCAGTATATAGTTTACTCGATCTTTGTCAATTTTTTGTTTGAAAAAAGAAATGAAATGAGAAAGATGATGATTTTACCAATATTGTCTCATTTTATACAAAGTTGTTATTCCATTGGTTAAAAGATTGTCAAAACACACAAGCATGACATTGGTGAATGAAGTGAATCAAATAAATGTGTCCTTTTATTATGAACAAAAGCACATTTCTAGCTTTGTACTGGCATAATTGCTTTCACCAATTATTAAATAATTCATCCAAAATTGTCACACCTTCTAAGGCCAAGAAGGTTAAATTCACAAGGGGGTGATGGTATCTATTTGGGCAAGTTTGTTATAAGGCTTCTTTTGTATGCAAATGACCTTATTCTGATTGCTAAATCGGCTCTTGGTTTGCAAGAGCACATACTATCCCTTGAACATTTTTGTAGAAGTGTGGGGATGCAAGTCAATATCAACAAAACGAAAGTAGTGGTCTTCTCTAAGAAAATAAAACATAACCAACATAAGTTCTACTTTGAAGGCAACATTCTGGAAGAAGTTGCGGATTACAAATACCTCGGAATTGACTTCAACAAAAATCTAAGCTGGAATGGTTGTAGAAAAAAAGGACTTTGGGGGGTTGGAAAGCATTTTATGCTTTTAAAAATAGGTGTAGAGAGGCAGAGTTATGGGACTAAAAAACCACTCAAACTCTTTTTGGGCTTCTAGTGATTCTGGTGATTCTCTATGGTTGTGAACTATGGGCCAGCAGTACATCAGACATGCAGTGGAGACAAATTGAGAAAATTCAGAAGCTGATTGCAAGTAAATTTAAGATTAAAAGTGCAGTTCCATATGATATCTTGTTAAGTGAAACAGGGACTGCTCCTATTGAAGAAATTGCTATGGTGCGAGTCATAAGGTATTTAAAAAAAATTGAGCAAATGGAAGAGGGTAGATGGCCTAAGGTTGTCTTTAATGATAGATTATGCAAGAGCAAATAAACTTGGATGCAACAAAATAACAAATGGTTCAGTAAATGGGGTATTTGCTTGAATGCGTGTCGCATAAACAACAAAGAGATAAAAGATTTTGTTATGGATAAACACAAAATCATATGCAAAAAATACCAATAGAATCATGAAAAAGATAAAAGGATTGAAGTGCAAAAATTATGGAGCACATTTTAAGGCTTTCAACTCAATATCTCACATGAATTGTCTGCTATCATAAAACATAGGTAAATATGCAATCTCACTGGTACCATATGCTATCACATAACATTAGTAAATTTGTGATTTCACAGGTACCATATGCTATCACATAACATAGGTAAATCTGTAATTTCACAGGTATTGTCTGCTACAACATAACATAAGTAAATACGGGATTTAAGAGTGAATCCGACAGCTACAATTACATAATTTATGAAGAAGAAAAATACATATGAAATGACATATAGAGGAATAACACATACTACATATCCCAATGCTTGGAATTACCAACCACTTCTTCATTAATTTTCAAGAATGAAATATATATCACAAGCCCAAACTGGCGAAAATGTGTAAAACCATAACAACCTCAGGGATAGGAAAATAGAACCACTGAAATCGGAAAATACAGAACCTTTATAATGAGTTTTTCCTCCCTCTTTATAAGGAGAGTCCAAACAAACATTACAAAATATCTTGAAAGTGCAACAACTGTTTGAACTACCAACTGTCTAAGCATGTAGATGTTCTAGCTGTCCTAATGATTACATAACAAATCTGATTCTTTTCTTGAAAATGCAATATTAATTGAAACATAATAAAAAAGAGGTGTCTTTATTGACACAACAAAATATCTCCCGTGCTGATTCCGTTGATTGCCTCTAATTTGGCCATGCCTCCACCATAATATGCCTCCATGGTTACCTGCCAATACGCCTGTCGCTTTCTCCCTTTAACTACTTGAATTTCATCTTTCTGGAGTGCAACATGGACGAGAGTGGTGGCGTTAGAGGTGCTCCATAACTAACCTATTGACCCATCCATCCTTTTGTAACCTCTGTGCCATTATCGAGCCTCAATGTATCATAATTCTGATTTAAATAATGTTACGAAATCACCACATTCTGATGCTCCTATCTCCTTCTTTCTTAGCCCCCTTTTGTTTATCCTCCATAGGACCACTACCCGTGACCATTAGTATAATGCTTAGGTGCCATAGTATCATAAATATATTTAAAATAAAAATTACGAAATCATAACATTCCAATGCTCTTAGCCCTTTTCCTCTTAGCCCTCTTATCACAATTCCTCCATAGAATCGGGTACCATGACCAACGGATTAACGCTCGGGTGCTAAATCCTTTGAGCTCCTGTTGGGGCCTATTTACCTTTGTAATCTCACTCTTCCATTGGTTCCTTTGGGTCCTTATGACCGTGTTCCATTCCACATTAGATCTCCTTTCATTGGAATTTATCCCAATTGGAATTAAAACAAAGCTATGATGCCTCTTTCCTCCAATATTCTCTATAGCACTTAGGTGCTCAACCCTCTCTATGCCCTTGGTCCTTTGGTTACTCATGAACAAATTCCATTCAACATCGAAAGCCCCTCTCATCGGAACATTTACAAAAATATTTTACCACAGAGTTGCGATATCTCCATTTTCGATTAGCTCCATAGCACTTGGGTGCTCAACCTTCTCCCCACTCTAGGTTCTTTGGATCTCCCACGACTATGTGATTGTCTACATCAGAATCCTCTTTCATTAGAACTTTTTAGATTTTAAAATATATAAGAGTTCTGAAATCTTTTCCTTCTGAAGTGTCGACCTCTGAAATGACATCATGTTGAGGTCATCATATCCATGTGGCACCTCCTAAGTGCTGACACGTGTCACATGGATTTTCCTAATTAGGCCACCTAAGAATGCTGAAAGATACTGCCATGTGTCCTCCGTACTTCCACATCATGCTTACATCATCTGCATCGCTAACTTCTCAGGGCTAATCACCAGTTGCCATGTGTCCTATCTTGAGGAGAGAGAAAGGGTCCCTAGGGTCTTTGGTTTTGCGATGATTTCCTTTGTATTTTCCCTTCTCGTTAACCTCAGTGATTTTCAAATAATTTCAATTTTTAAGGAGTTACAAAACTCCGAGGTTCCGATATCGCTTTGCTCTGAGGTCCAACCTTCTGATATCGGGTTTCAATATTCCTAGGCATTTCCAAAATCCATTATTTTGACTGCCTACTTTGATATTCCATTTCAGATACACTTTTAAATAAACCGCTGAGGTATATTATGTTTTGACCACTCAAATCCCGAAGTCTCGATATTCCTTTTTATCGGTCCTTCCGATATCGACCCTCGATATTCTGAGTCTCTCTTTGAAATCCATCATTCCGAAAATCGGCTTTCAATATTTATGCTCTCCTCTTTTGGCTTCCTTCTAGATGTCGACCTCCAAAATTCAGCTCTCCATTTTGGTTTCAACCTTTGAATTTTGTCTCTCTCTATTGGCTTCGGCCTCCGAATTTCGACTCTCTTATTGATTTCGACATCCGTTTTTCGGCTTTCCATTTTTGGCTCCCTTCTAAATTTCATCTGCCAAAATTTTGGTTCTCCCTTTGATTCCATCCTCCAATTTTTGACTCTCCTTTTTGGCTTTCCCTTCAGTCAACCAAGAATTCACTTGTCCTTCTCTACACCAAGGATGAAAAATAGGACCCTTTGACATAAATATAAGATGGTATGACAGGTGAGAACACCTAGTATCGAAATCAAACTCACTAAGTGTAGGAAACCATCTTTCCTGACATTCATATTGGGTTTCTCAAAAAGATACCTCAGTCCACTATGATCACTCATCATGATGAACCTCCTGCCAAGAAGATAATGCCTCCACATCTTCAAGGCATGAAGGATAGCTACCAAGTCAATATCATGAGTCACATAGATTTTCTCGTGCTCATTCAACTTCCTTGACTTATAGCATACCATCTGTCCTTTCTGCATTATGACTCCACCAAGTCCTCTTTTCAAAACATTTATACATACCACAAACTCTTTATCTGTATTTCCAATCTTCAAGACCAAAACATTTGTAAGAAAATGCTTCAATTGCTTAAAATTAGCTACACACTCCTCAGTCCATTCAAACTTCTTCCCTTTTCACTTCAAAGATATAATAGGATAGGCAAACCATGAGACGTTCTTGATGAACCTCTGGTACTAACCTTCTAGTCCCATCAATGATCTGACCTCATCCACATTCCTAGGAGTTTTCCACTCCATGATAGCTCTAATCTTTTATGGGTCAATTTTTGTACCTTCCTTGGAAACAACATGTCCCAAGTAATGAAATTCGATATGAAAGAAACTTCACTTGCTAATCTTGGTATACAATTGATTCTCTCTGAGCAACATTACCACTACTTCCATATGCTTTGCATGCTCTTCCTCATTCTTAGAATATATCAAATATATCATCAATGAATACTATCACAATTTTTTCCAGATAAGGATGCAACACACTATTCATCAAGCACATGAAAGTATCTGGAGCATTAGTAAGACCAAACAAAACTACCACAAACTCATAATTCCCATACCTAGTACATAATGTTGTATTGTAGATTTCCTATTCTTTGATGCATACCTAATGATATCCTGATCTCAAGCCATTCTTTGAGAACACTGTTGTTCCCTTCAACTAATCCAACAAATCATTAATATGTGAGAAATGATTCATGTTCTTGATTATCACCTTGTTCAACTTCCGATAAACAATACACAACCTGAGAGTACCTTCCTTCTTCTTTACAAACAACATTGGTGCACCCCAATGTGACACACTTGGTGTTATGCATCCCATATCAAGCATTTTCTTAAGTTGCAACTTCAATTCTGCCAAATCTAGAGTACTCATCTTGTATGGTGCCTTAGATGATGGTGCTGCTCCCAACATCAATTTAATAGAAAAGTCCACTTCCCTATGAGGCGATAAATTTGAAATCTTTGCCTGAAATACATCATGAAACTGTTGCAAAACCAAATACTTCTTCAAGACTTCATCATCCTTAATATCCTTCCACTTTTCACTAGAAATATGAATTACAAACAATACAAATCTTTTCTAGCTACTATGCTTTGACTACATAGCTATAACCATTCTCACTGATGTATGATTCTTCTTTCCCGGCAAGATTCTCTTCTCTCCATCATCATCTATGCACTCAATAGCCTAGTCATAGCAATCTTCCTTAGTCCTATGAATGTACAACTGGTCCATGCCAAAAAGAATATTGTATGAACCCAAGGAAAGCACATTTAAATGTTCTTAGTGGACATACCATTCAACTCAAATGCACAAGATCTCACCCAATGATAAACTCTTTTCTTGGTACCTGTAGCCAACCGCACCAACCAAGATTCTGCATGCACTTATTTATTCAAGCAACACGTACCCACCAGGTTAAGACTGATATAACTATAGTTAGATCAAGGGTCAATCAAAATAGAAACATCTTTATGACAAAGCTTACCTTCCATCTCGGTAATGGATGCCTGATGATCAACTTTCCTATTATCCAATGCTGCGTAAATATGAGGAATGTTATGCCCAACATATCCAACTATCTGTGCCTCTTTATCATTGTAAATCTGAGGTCTACCACCCTAATGTTGTGGAAAATATATCCTACAATTCTCTCCACCGCAAGTCCAGCACTACAAAGGCTTCTTGCCATCACCCTTGTTCTTCTCCTCAGGATAAGACCCATGTCCTTTGTTAACTGCACTGAACTTCTTATACAGTGTTACATTCTCCTTTTTACCTACATCTTGAGGTCTTCCTCAATTCTTGTCCCACTTTCCTTTAATCTTGCCATTACCTTTCCAATCATGCTTAGGCTTAAACTTATGCTTAGAATAAACATAACAATGTTTCAACTTCCCAATGAATTTTTCTAATTACCGAGGCTCATCATACTCGATTCAATCCTTAAATGTTGAAGGCAATCAACTAATGAATCTTTGAACCTTTGTCTTCTCATCCTTAAGATATGGCACATACCTCAACATATCCAGAAACTTAGTCGTGTACTCTTCATCTATCATACACCCCATCTTCAATTCATAGAACTCCTTAGCCTTACCATCATAGTGTCTCTCTAAAAAGTACTTCTTGCTAAAGAGTCTTTTGAACTTATGTGAAATTGACGACTCTATCCTGATGCTTCTAACATGCTTCACATTTCCCACTAGATGTATGCTTTTCCTTTGAGACTGAAAAGAACTATCATGGCTTTCATATTCTCTATATAATCATGCATCTCAAAGAAATTCTTCATCCCAAGTAGCCATGCTTCTGCATCTTCCAGTTTCTTCAATTCTTCATCAAATGTAGGAGGATTGGCTTTCTTAAACTCATCTGACAAATACTACTTCTCGTTCCTCCTTTAAGGATGATAGTGATGATGACCATGCTATCTATCTGAACCAAAAAATAAAAAAACCCATAACCACTACCTCTCCAGTCACATGAATCCATCCATTTTCCACCTCTGACTATGTCATCCCTGTTAGACCTATGTCCTTCATGAGACCTACTATGATACACCACATTAGTCCTTTCCTCTTGTCCATAATTGATCCATGGCTTTCCCCTTCTCTATAAATCTAATAAGCTCTCAGGAATCACTACATTGACCTTTGCTTTATTTTCCTAAGATTTGGTAAGTATTTCTGGTGATTGAATGATTCTGTCACTATCCACCTTTCAAATTATGATCTTTGCCTTTAAATTTCTCTAGGTATCTACTATGTTAGGAGAGTACTCATCTCCTTTGTTCTCGATGATTTATAAGGAGACTCATGTGAACTATAATCCACCATCTTACTTGTCATCTCTATCCTTCTACTTCCTACAAACATACCATGTCAGGTAAACCAAATATAAACATATTCAAATATACCTTAGTGAAGTTGAGGGGAGGCTACCTTGTCTGCAAAATCAATTTAGATAATCACATCATATATATATAATAAAATCAACATATCAATCATCTCAATATCAACATCATGACGACACAAGACTTCAACGATGACCATCACGAGAAATAACCAACATGCATGCATGATAAACACATAAAAAATTAGACACGCATACATAATGATCACATCCCTCCCATCCAGTTCAAGTGTTTAAACCTAGAAGCTATAATACCAATCTGTAACCACCCCTCCCATATTTACCTGAACTCACTAGCTTTCCAGGGTAAACATGAGATGAGTGTCACTATGACATGACCCGAGCTCCTAGTTCTAGTTAAGGAAGTGGGGCCTATAAATTGAACACAAACTGACATCCTACAGGGACTGATCATCCAGGAGTTGAAGAAACACCCTCGGTGGTTAATCCTTGAGCTGGAACCTTGTTTCACTAGCCTAGACCCAAAACCACAACCACAACAAGGCATGCATGCATTTATGAGGCTCCAACCGCACTCATAAGCTTAGCTTCCAGTGGTTATGACCTAAATTCTTCAGTTCCGAGCATGCGGTGCTGGGATCTATGCCACATTTTTAGGCCAACCCTAGACCACTACCCAAAATTGCATGAAACTTTATAGAAACATAATTAACATGATGACAAAGCTAAGCATTCAGTCTCAAGTTAGCCACTTGACCTAGACTACCAAATCCATAACAAATATTTCGTCAAACACATGGAACACATAGAAGCTACAGGTCATGAATGCATATCTAATCATAAGGGTTTGAGATTCATTTGAGAATAACCAAGAAGACTATATTCCTTTTCCACACAGATGCAACAACACTTATTAATCCATAAATTTATCATCCATTAGATAAGTAAGCAAATCATGATAAGAGCCATAAATAACATACATCATGTAACCAATAAATAACCGACATAGAAATCATGGAAACTCAACCATAATATAAGCAACACAATCACCAAAAATATCCATGAATCAAAGTATATAAATAACTTGTATTAATATATGAAAATAACAACCAAGTCAGGGACTTCCAAGTATCACCCAACCATATATTTGGCTAAACCATAATTCTTTTAGCCAATCACCCCTACACCATATTCTAAGCATGAAAGTGGTATCTCATGTAATAAACCAAAACAAAACCAAACCAGGGCTTCCAAAGGCCAAACCACCTCAACCCTCAACCACAAGTGATTCCACCTTTGCGGTCATACATCACTAACATCAACCAAACTTGTCTCAATCCAAGCTATCTAGGGCTTCAGGAATTAGTAACTCAACCCATAGACTTCCAGGGCTCCAGAGTGTTTGTCCAACCCGATTCCAAGGACTAGTAACTCAAATGATCCAGGTGGATCTGCAGAAACCAGTGACATGAAAAAGGCTCAAAATTCAAAGTGCCAAAAAATCGATTAACTTGACATCAGATCGAAGTGCTCATTGCCGTGATTCGAACGGTGCGAACGACACTCCAATTCGAGTCTGTATGAAGAAGATATAAGCAGTCAAAGTTCGGGGTTGACTTACCCATGTGGCAGGCTTAAGGAGGGCACAATTTGGCAAGAATCCGACATCAGAATCTAACCAGTTTTCCCGGCGAAATTGTGGGACCGTTAATTTGTCTAATATTCTCTAAGGTTAGAGAAATTTTTTAAATGGGGTGGCAAGCCATAACCCTGTCGCCCCTGGTGGAACCATATATTATTTTTAAAAATAATAAAAAAAAATACAAAAAAATGGGGCGGGCGGCCATAACCCCACTGCCCCCAGAATTTTTACAACCAAAACAATATATGGGGCAAGCGGCCGCCACCCCTTCACCCCACCTATACACACAAACCACTGACGGAGTTAGGGGGAGTGGGCCACCGGGACTGGTGGACCCACCTCCGATTATAACACTTCAAAGCAAAATGTTTGATAAAAATGGAGGGGTGGGATTTGATACCCCGACCCCTCCTCAACCACCCAAAGCTTTTAGCCAGCGCGCCAACGGTCTGTCTTGGATGATCCGCTGATGAAATTACATTTAAACACTTGTGCCTAGTGTGTTTGGGTGGGTAGAGCACGACACAGATTTCGAGACAGAGGAGGCATACCTTGAGCAGGGCTGTGGTAGGGGCGAAGCCTTGCTTGAGCACAATTTTCCAGAGGGACAATTTTGGTCTAGTGTCAGAATTGGGCAAGTTTTATATCGATTTTACACCTCTCGGTGATAGGAACTCAACGATGATGTCAGTTTCTGCAACAAAGCTCTCCATTTTCGGCCATTTTCCAGATGGGAGGTCTAAGGCTCATTTTGTAAATGTTGATTGTACTTCTTCTTTCTCATGCTACTTAATGAATGAAAGCCTCCCCATTAATCGAGCAGGGCTTGAAGACGTAGTCCAAGTTGGATGAACTTCGTTATCAAGCCTCTTGTCTTCTTTTCATGCTTTTATGTGTTTCTCCTCTTCTTTCATGTGCACATTAAATTTCTATGGTTAAGTTGCAATTTATCCATGAATTCTTTAATACATTTATAAGCAAAAGATCTTGGATCAAGTGGTATCAGAGCAGGTCTTTTTAGATGTGAATTGCATGTTTGTATGCTAACAAGAAACGAGCTATGAAGAGGCTAAGGGAAACTAAAGTCTTTCGATCCCGAGGCGGGGTGTGCACATCGAAGGAGAAACATGGCAGATGAAGAGGCTTGTTATGAAGAGGAGCACAACTACTGCAAAACCTTCTATACAATGGCAGAAAAGGTCAATCATTTGCTTTCAAGGCTAGAGAAATCAGAAGAGAGAAATCTAGAAGAACAAGGTTCAGTGCATGGACATGGTGGAGAAGAACCCCCTCCTTCTCCTTCCATGAGTGAAAGTTCCTCTTCTTCTTCTCACCATCGTCATAGGAATTCAAGAAAAGCATCTAAGAAACCTTTCCTTAGATTAGATGTCAAATTTTATCTTCCCATGTATAACAGTAAAAGTAATGCTGAAAATATTAACAATTGGATTAGGCATATTGAAGTCTACTGCAGGATTCAACGGATCGAAGAGGATGAGGCAAAGATCCAATTGGCATCCCTTCGATTGAGTGGTACCGCTCTCGTTTGGTGGGAGACAAAATTGCAGGGAAACACGAATCTGGGTAACCTTTTCTCCATATGGTCAAATTTTGTGTTTGCATTGAAATTTTTTTTTACCCCTTGGGCTATAGGCAGAAGGCATTAATAGAATGGCAACACCTAAGGCAAAGCAAAGGTCAAAGTGTGCAAAACTTTATTGAAGAATTTAGAAGACAACCATTGAATTTAAGCATTTCCTTAGATTCACTAGAGATTGTAACTAAGTGTATCAGTTCTTTACATAGTTACATAAGGCATTCAATATTATTATTTGAACCGACTACTATCGATGATACCAGTCTGAAAGCCATGCATCTTGAAAGCAATGGGATGCACACACAAAATGACCACCAAAAAAGAGCCGCAACAACCAAGAGGAGAAGGACAAAACCCTCTTGTACACATTGTGAGAAAGAGGGACACGATGAAGAGAATTGTTAGAAACTTCACCCTAAGTTGAGACCTAAGAGAAATGACAGAAAAGAGAAGCAAAAAACCACCGCCAACATGCAACAAGATCAAACATCTGAGTCATAAGAAGACGAGAAGGTCACGACTAAGAGTTTTGCATGAAGTGGACCCATTGACTTGGGATTAGATTCCGGTGACGAAAGAAGGATTGCAGCTCTTGGAATTGCAACAGACAGACCCATCGATCCGGGTTCCGATTCAGGTGATGAAGCAAAAATTTCAATAGATATTGTACCAAAGATGGAAAGGGAACCTAATGTAGTAGGGCTCCAGGAACTTGAGGAGACTAAACAAAACCTTCAAGCAGAAAATGATAAGTTAAGAAGGCTCCTACGGGGAGCAGAGGAGGAGAAACAGAGGTTGCTACGCCAGTTGCAAGCTAAGAACGAGGCATTGGGAAGATTGAAGACTAACCCCCTTGAGGTAAAAAATGGTTCTTCTATTCCATGTACTTTTCCTGAGGATGATTTTACTACTTTTGAAAAGTATACTACAGGTATCGGGTCCAAGTTGTTGAAGAAGATGGGATATCAGGGAAAGGGCCTCGACATTAATGGCGAGGGCATCATAAACCCCATAAAAGTAGAGGAAATGCCTCGTCATGCAAGACTCGACTATGTCAAGAAGGACATTGGGGAAAGCTCCAAAGAAGTTAATGATCAAACAACGATGGATGATGAGACTTACTACTATTCCAGTGATAGTAAGGGCTCCATGAACCCTTATAAGAGGAAGACCAAGGGGAAGCGCTTAAAGAAGACCTGGAAGGTTTGGAGAAAGAAAAATCGTTGTAGCCCTTGCAACAAAGAAGGACATCAGGAAAGCACATGAAAATGCTCCACAACCAGAAAGAAACAATAGAGAATCCATCCGGTGACAACGCTTGAACACATTCATTATGGTCCGCCTTATTAAGGAAATGACATTTTTTTAATAGAAGTTTGTATGGCCTCAGTTTGTAAATCATGCGTTGCAAGTAAATGTAAAAGTGAAGATGTGTTGCCATCACTTCAAATGCAACGATGATGTTTTTAGGCCTTCTTATGAGTAGTTGAGGTATTGATTGTTATTGTGTAATCCTTGACCAAAGCGTGTGTGCTATAAACTCTTGCCAAGTGAGTGATTGTTGAGTCATGAGTGAGTGCAGAAGATGTATTAGTTTTGTGTGCAAATGATTGAAAGTGTGGTTTGGCGAGGACACAGGTCATATGTTGAATAGTATTAATGATTTTGGTGGTCCAAAAGCTCTCAACGAGGAGGATTGATCCAAGTGGATCTCCAGACACCAGTGACATGAAAAAGGCTCAAAATTCAAAGTGGCAGAAAGTTGATTAACTTGACATCATATCGAAGTTCTCATCGCCTTGATTCCAACGGTGTGAACAAAATTGCAATCCGAGTCCGTATGAAGAAGATAGAAGCAATCAAAGTTCGGGGTTGACTTACCCATGTGGCAGGCTTAAGAAGGGCGCAATTTGGCAAGAATTTGGCACTGGAATCCGACCAATTTTTCGGGAGAAATTGTGGGACCATTGATTTGTCTAATATTCTCTAAGGTTTGAGAAAATTTTCAAATGGGGCAACAGGCCATAACCCTCGCCGATCCCGGTGGAGCCATATATTATTTTTAAAAATAATAAAAAAATACAAAAAAAATCAGGTGGGCGGCCGTGACCCCACCGCCCTCGGAACTATTACAACAAAAACAATATATGGGGTGTGTATCCATGACCCTTTCGCCCCCGGAATCCACCAACAAACCAGGGGCGTAGGCTGTCAACCCCACCGTCCCTCCACCTCACCTATACACACAAACCGCTGGAGGAGTTGGGGGGAGCGGGCCATCGGGACCCGTCTCCCATTATAGCACTTCAAAATGAAATCTTTGATAAAAATGGAGGGGCGAGATTTGATCCCTCTACTGCTCCTCAACCACCCGAAGTTTTTAGCCAACACGCCAACGGTTCGTCTTGGAAGATTCGCCGACGAAATTACATTTAAAAACTTATTCCTAGTGTGTCCAGGTGGGCAGAGCATGCCACAAATTTCGAGATAGAGGAGGCGGAACCTTGAGTAGGGCTGTGGTAGGGGGCGAAACCTTCCCTGAGCATAATTTTCCAGATGGACGGTTTTGGTCCAGTGTCAGAATTGGGCAAGTTTTATATTGATTTTACACCTCTCGGCGACAGGAACTCAACGGTGATGTTAGTGTCTGCAACAAAGCTCTCCATTTTTCGGCCATTTTCCAGATGGGAGGTATAAGGCTTCTTTTGTAAATATTGATTGTACTTCTTCTTTCTCATGCCACTTAATGAATGAAGGCCTCCCCATTGATCAAGCAGGGCCCGGAGATGTAGTCCAAGTTGGACGAACTTTGTTGTCAAGCCTCTTGTCTTCTTTTCATGCTTTTATGTGTTTCTCCTCTTCTTTCATGTGCACATTAAATTTCTATGGTTAAGCCACAATTTATCCATGAATTCTTTAATACATCTATAAGCAAAAGATCCTGGATCATCAACCCGCCAAGCATTCCAGAGAATTTATCCCAAACTAGGCTCCAGGACTAGTAACTCAACCCAAACTATTCCATGGCTTCCAGAGCGTTTTTTCCAACCCACATCCTAAGGAACATGAGCACCAATAAGAAAAATAACAAGTGGAAAACCCACAACACCATGACTACCCAAGAAATGGAAGGTAAGGTTAAAACCATTGTCAATCTAGGAAAATATTCATGCTAATGATAGTGCACAACTAGAAAATCACATGCATATACCATGCATCCGAAAATTAGCAAGGAAATCACACATGTAACCTATTACGTGCAAGCAATACATCTATATCTGCTGATCCAATTTTTCCCTTGGGATTTCCTTCTTTCTCCAATGCAAGTGAATAATAGAGTGCTCCAAGCATGCTCCATGAATGATCTAAGTGTGCAAGAGTATGAGGGAATGAGAGTGTGCTCAACTCAAAAACTATCAAAAAGATGTGAAATGATCCTCAAAAGCCTTTTTATCATTGACACCTATGTTTTCTTCATTTTTCATTCAATTTTTGTCTCATGCAAATATGTATCCCTTCACCTTCCTTTTCTCCTATTTTCCTTTATTTTCATAAATAAAATTCCAATTATTGCCTCTTTGCCGTTGCCAATGTCTTTGCCAATTTCCATAGTGACTAATTGATCACAAGTGATATCCCATCACTATGTTTTTCCCAACATGCAACCTAGAATACCTATCCCGTGACCTTGTTCTTACTTTATTTACATATAAAATCAACAAGGGGTCGTTACATTTGTATCCCTCACTTTTATGGACTAACTAGAGAAGATCCTAACACTTTTTTGCTTGAGTTTGCTACACTATGAAAGACTTATGAGTATACCACTAATAAGTATAAAATAAAACTTTTCCCTTCCACTTTGAAATATGTATCCCTGATATGGTTCATGAGTCTTGAAGGGAACAACATTACTATTTGGGAGTAGATAAAAAAAACTTTAGCAACAAGTACAAAGACTATTGCGGAGCTTGATATTGAAGAAAGAATTTGATTGAGTTATAAGAGCACACATAATTGTACCCTAGATGAATACTTTCTAAACTTGTCTTATTGAGAGGAGCAAGGTAAGATTTTTTGGAGACACCTAACCTTTTGGGTAATGGAGACATCTACTAGCTAGATTATTCAATCATAAAATAAGTATTCAAGAACCATTCTAGAGAAAATAAAAATAATAATAAAGGTAGACTTGGTAGGACTGTGGTACGTCCTTATTTTTCCTCCTATGTACTTTCAAAGAATGAAATAAGAGAAATGTTAGAAGATATGAAGACAAGGATATTTCACTCACTGTCCATGCAAATGGACACATTGTAGGTTAAAAATAAGAAAGAAAAGACAGAAAGGGCATTGGATATCTTTTGTCCAAAATTCATTAAAATAAACCCTTACAATGAATGTCCAATTCAATGTAGAGATATGTGCACTATGTGAAGAACAACATCCTATTGAAAAATGTAATTTTTTTTCTAGGCTTGAACGCTATATACCAAGGAACTGAAGGAAGCATGGAATACATGTGATTCATCAAATAGACAAGGCTAAAAACACCAAGACCCTATCACCAAGGTCTAAGCTACAAAACTTCATATTATTTCAATAATTTCCATTCACAATTTCAAACTTTTACTTGGTGTCCACATAATCCTTCACCCCCGACCATGCCTACCCCATGGAAATAATCAAACCAATATGTTGTCCCTCCTTAACAAAATTTTTGAACCCATCCTCTTCCATGGAGTAATTCTTCATAAGGGTGGAGTCATCTAGTGGCTTAACCAATAGCCTTAATGCCTCCTCCTTAATAACCTAACATACCTAAATATATAGCTCCACCAAATAAACCTCAACTTCTTTCCCAACCCAATCCAAGCCCCAATAATAAGCAAGCCCAACCTATTTACAATAATGGGATTGCTTATCAAAATTATTCCCTAGAAGTTTAGGAAATCAACCTTAAATCAGGGAAAGTACTGCAAGCTCCTCCTCATCCCTCCCTAGCACAAGACCCAGAATAAGTGAGGAAGGAACTTGTGTCTCAGTAGATTTCCTAAACCTTACCTTACCTTGATAGGTTTATCATAAAAAAGACACATGCACTTGAAGAAGCTGAACTTTTAGGGGAATTGAAATGTCTATTTGTTAAGATACCTCTCTGAAAATCCATTAAAGATGTTCCTATCTTTAAAAAATTCATCAAGGAGGAATATATTAAAAGCCTTGGGATGCAAAAAAGGGATGCCCCATAATAAATGTCCTGTGGTAACTGGCTAATCTAATGCTTGAGAGGATGATTGTTCCTGAATATTTGAATCTAGGTATCCTGGTTTCTAGATATACACATTAATTAGATTGTGGTTCAAAACACTTTGACTGATTTAGGAGCTACTATAAACTCCATTACTAAGGTCACTATGTTCAAAATAAATATTCAAGATCCCTTGAGAAAAACCACCGTTGTGCTTCAACTTGCTAATACAAAAAAAATGGAACTAGAGGACATGATATAATATGTCATGGTCTCGATTGAATCTTGGGAGTATCCTATCAATTTTCTAGTCTTACAATTGAACTCAAGTTTAGTGGGTATCCACTTATCTTAGGGAGATATTGGTTGACTACGACAGATGCCTATATCAATTGTAGAGTTGGTAATATGACTATCACTAATGGGTAGTCCCAAAAACAACTTTTAATATACCCTCCTACTTTTCCCTTGGTTGAAGCAATTTTTTCTGAGTTGGGTAGAAGATGAAGAAGAATAAGATTCAATCCTTACATCATCCTATCATGTTTGTGTCATTAACAAGGATCTTAGTAGCAAACAAGGTGATGAAGATGATTTAATTTCCATATTTTTTCAAAATCAATACCCCAGTGCTATGAGATTGATGCTCTAAATAGTGATCAATCCATAGAAAAATATAACAGCTCAAAATACCATCAAAACAATAAAAATATCTCTCTAACTATTGAAAATCAAGACCTCACTTATTTCTAATCAAGAACAAGATTTGGTCACTAATTTGAAAAAGGACAATGAAGCTTTTGCATGTGATTAGAGGGAGATGAAAGAAATTTATTCATTTGTTTGTACTCTTCACATTTATATTAAAGAAGACCATAAACCAGTCACCAACCTCAAATAAGAATAAACCATGCATCAAAAGACACTGTTAAAGAAGAATCACAAAATATCTTAGATGTTGGGTTTATTTATTCTATTTCCGATAGTGAGTGGGTATTGCCTTTGGTTACTATTCCTAAGAAAATTTGTAGATGGAGAATATGTGTGGATTACAGAGAACTAAACAAAGCCACTAGGAAGGACCACTTTCCCTTACCTTTCATTGACCAAGTTATAGATGTTTTAACAAGAAAAAAATTCTTCTTATTCTTAGATTGTTTAATGTCTACAATTAAATATAGATTTACCAGGAAGATTAAGATAGAACCACTTTTACCTATTCTTGGGGGACATTTTATAATAACTTTCTTCCCTTTGGCTTATGCAATTTCACTGCCACATTTCAAAGATCCATGCTTATCATATTTTTAGATTTTATTCATTACACCGTAGATATTTATATGGATGACTTTACACCTTATGGTGATACCTTTTAGGAAGCTCTCACAAACTTTATCAAGGTTCTCCGGATATGTGGAGAAATGAATCTCTCAACGAGCAATGAGAAGTGCCATTTTCTTATGAGTGAAGGGGTTGTCTTAAGACATTACCTATCCTCAAAAGAAATTGAGTTGGATCTAAGCAAGATGAACATCATCAAACACCTCACTATTCTAAAAAGAAAAAAGATGTTAGGAATTTCCTTGGCCATGCATGGTATTATGGGAAGTTCATTAAATTTAAATAAGACTCCTCTATTTTCCTTGTTGATCAAGGATTCATATTTTTGTTGCTAATATAAATGCCAAGAATATTTTGATTGTATTAAGGAACAACTCATTTTATCACATGTCTTACAAGGTCCCAATTTGAACCTACCTTTCCACATCCACTCTAATGCTTTAGAAAAGGTAATAGGAGCAGTGATTTATCAAAAATAATATAAGATGACTTAGAGAATTTATTTTATTAGTAAGAATTTGTAGAATGTAGAATGAAATTACACTGCAATTGAAAATAAATTTCTTACAGTTGTTCATGCTCTCAATAAATTTAAGCATTATATTACCAAATATCAAGTTTTTACACACATTGATCATGTCGCTATCGGGTATTTAATGAATAAACCTAATGTTAATGCTACAATTATCAAATGGTTATTATTAGTACGAGAGTTTACCTAACAATACTTGAAAAACCTAGGAAAGAATATGTCATTGCATATTTCTTCTTGAGACTAACCATTTATGTAGATGAAGGAATGGTTGATGATCATTTTCTGAATGAGCATCTCTTGACACTCCCTATTTTACTGATACAACCAATTTATTGAATACTGAGAAACTTCCTCCACATATGTATTGCAAGGAGAAGTGCATAATCATTAGGTAAATCACCTCCTACACATGGGTTCCAAGTTGCTTGTTCATGTTGGGACTTGCTGAGATAATAAGAAGATGTGTAAAAGAGGATGAAGTATATGATATTGTCGAAGCCTACCATGATGGACCATGTGGAGTACATTTTTCAGCTAAGAGAATAACTTATAAGATCTTACAAGCTAATTACTTTTAGCATACCCTTCATAGAGATGCTCATCGGTACACCTCCTAGTGTGATGAATGCCAAAGAATGGGGAAGACTACCAAGAGAGATGAGACACATTTACAACCAAAAGTATCAATGGAACTCTTTGGGAAATTATGTATGGACTTTACTGGACCTGTTGATCCACCATCAAGGTATAAAAAGTATGTCATGGTGTGTATTGAATATTTAAACAAGTGGCCCAAGGTAAAAGAAATTAAGGTGGTCACTAAACAAAATTTATTAAAGTTCCTAAGAGAGAGAATGTTCTACAAGTTTGGATTCCAGGAGAGGTGGTTATACATCAAGGTACTAAGTTAACTTCTAACCTCATTGAAAGGATTATGGAGCAACATCACATCCATCACAAGAAATACATTCCATATCATCCCCAAATTAATGGATAGATTGAGGTAAAAAATAGATATGGAAAACATTCTCACCAAAGTGATCAACATGAGCAGAACATATTGGGATGACATAATCACCAAGGTAGGATGGGCCTACAACACCAAGTGGAAGACCACCATGGGGTTGACCCTTATGAGCTAGTCTATGGTAAGAATTCCATGATGCCCATTGAATTTGAGTTTTCTAGATTGAGGATATTCTCACAACAGGAGATGGATCTGACTGATGCCCAAGATGAAGGGAGATAATAACTAAATGCATTGGATGAACAAATGATGAAAGCTATCCTTCACATTGAAATGATTTGAATGCAAAGAAATATTTTGTAGACAAGATCATTAGGACTAGGGACTTCAAGGAAGGTGATTAGGTATTTATTTATGATTCTAAGTTTAAATATTTCATAGGAAAGTTCATGAATAGGTGGTTAGGGCCATATGTGGTGGAAAATGTTATGATAATGGCTTGGTCAAAATCAGGACTGTTGATGAAGAACAAATCCTCCTTTTGGTGAATGGTTTTAGACTCAAAGATTATAAAAATCCTCTACAAAGGGTGAGTTCGCAGAAGTAGTCAGAATATAGGATTTGAATGTGATTGAGATTAGAAATGCTTCTAATACATACAATTCATGAATAATAATAATAATAATAAAATATATAATAAAGTTCTAAATGGAAAACCTCCTTTGAGGTTCTGCGGGACAAACTCTCAAGCTAAAAACCTATCTGGGGTAGACCTAAGTTTTTAAAATAAAACCCTATACTAGGAAACCATTGCAATATTTGTAGGGTAGAGCAATTGTGAAAACAAGAGATAACACCATTTCCCTGTAAAAAAAAGAAAGGGAAAAGAAAATACACATTCTAGTTAATTTTCTTAGTATAGTTTTTGTTTTCTCGTTTTTTTGTCTTCTATTATGTGTAGATGACCAAAACATACCTGTAATAGGGAAAACACTAATCACATAAGGATACAAAGCTTCAAGTACAACTTTAAAAAGATACATGGGGAAAACACTAATCACATAAGGATACAAAGCTTCAAGGACAACTTTAAAAAGATACATGGTGATCTAGGAGGATCTAGGATGACCTAAAATTCAAATTCTCGAAAGTTCAATGGAAATAATGTCAAGTAGAAGAGCTCGACGAGACAATTCCAACACAATTTGGATCACATGAAACTGAGTATGTATGAGGAAGTTATCACAATTTGAAGTTTTGTAACAATCGGTAAAAGTAAACCTGCCATGACACGTGGAAACCTCTTAGAGTGACATGTGCTAGGAATTATAGACAACATGTGGAAGTGATTTAAGCTTGAAACATGGCATCATGTAACTGGGTGATTTAGCACATATGGCAGACAAGTGGACCAATTTGGTGATGACACATGGCACAATTAGAGGACACCACATAGGTTGGAACATGACATCATGTGACTAGGTGATTTAGCACAAATGGTAGGCAAGTGGACCAATTTGGTGATGACACATGGCACAATCAGAAGACACCATGTAGCACCACCAAATGGAAAAATTTAGCTAAGTTTGATAGAATGGACTAGGCAAAGTTTTGAACTTGTAACCTCTAGTAGAACACCACGACACTAACAATAAAGTACAATAAAGTAATGGGAGAACATTGGATTTACATGCGATTATATTATATTTAGAATGGTGTATATATGTAAAACCTACCAACGAATCTACCAACCTTCAGTGGGTTTATATCGTATGGTTGGTTATATAACATATACTAAAGGTGTTGGTCATATAGTAATGCGTTGGTTGTAGTGTTAAATAGATTGGTTATACGAGGCATTGGATATGTAACGACGGTTATGGTAAACATTACGACCATTATTATATGCATTGGTTATGGTTACCATATATAACATATGGTTACGTTCAATGAAAACTCTGCCCAACAATACAACGAACATTCCGCCAACTTGCCAATAGGAGTATATGTGGATTGTTATCACACTCACAACGTAATATGCATTGAATGACAGATAGCGCTGAATTATCATAGGGTTTCAATATGGTTATAACGAAGGTTATTTTTACCATATGGTTAATATATAGTACATTTGTTAAAAAATGATATTCCATTTTTAATATGTTGTTGTAACAAAGGGACGTAACGCCCGTGGGTTAGACCTTGGGATGCGGACCCTCCAACGCTATATATTATAAACCGTTTTTCCAATGCACCATAGAGTTGAGATTTGTAGAGAGGCTAAGACCTGTTATTTTGTTGCATGATTATCATTGTTTAGAGTTTTCCTCGGGAGAATTTCAAAATTTCAAAAGGAGAGTTGTTTTTTTTTTGGTTTTTGTTTTTGTTTTTTGTTTTTTGTTTTTTTTTTGTTTTTTGTTTTTGTTTTGTTGTTGTTGTTGTTGTTGTTGTTTGTTTGTTTGTTTTTAATTTTTTATTATTATTATTTTTTTATGAGAAGTTGTAGAAGTATAGCGCTAGTTTTGGAGATTGAGGATTTGATGTAATTTGAGTAATTTTACATCATAATTGAAGAGGTCAATCCATTGGAAGTGGACCCAAAGACGTAGTCCACACTAGACGAACTTCGCTATCAATCTTGTTTGTGTTCTTTTATGTTATCTGTAGTTGTTTTATTTATGTCATTGTATTTTTAATAACTTTTGTCAAGGTTGGTGTTTTGCATTCAATTTTTAAGCATGATAAATCATAGTGTTGTGATAAAAGATCTTGATCAAGTTTGGCATCAGAGCACAATGAGCTACTTTGAATTGGTTGTTGAGTGGAACTGATTACTAGGCCTAAGCTTAAAAAGGGTGAAGGTGAACTTGAAGCTTACAATCCTGAAATTGGTTCGAGGAGCTTCACTCAAAGAGGAGAGATGTCTTCATCGAGATGAGATAATCCTTTTAACTCCGAGGTGGTTTTTCTCAGTCATTTGTTATGTTGTAGTCAAAGGTGAAAGAGATCTATAAAGAAAAATACCTTTGTTGTCTCCTCATTCTTCACCTCCTTCTTCTCTATCACCATCTCCATCTCCTCATAAGAAGATTTCTTTGAAGAAGCCATTGTTGGATTTAGATGTTAAGTTCGACTTACCATTGTATAATGGAAAGTTTAATGTAGAGAGATTGGATAATTGGATTTGACAGATAGAAGTTTATTGCCACATTCAATAGATTGATAGAGAAGAGGTAAATATTAAGTTGGTCTCTCTTCGCCTTGAAGGTACAACACTGGTATGGTGGGAAACCAAACTTCGAGAAAGTAGAAAAAAGAATGGGGTAAGCTCCTTTCTTCATGGTAATAATTCAGTAATTCATTAAAGATGCAGTTTTATCCATTAGCTTACCCTCAAAAAGCAACTATGGAATGGAAAAATATAAGACGAGGAAAAGGACAAAGTGTTCAAAGTTTTACAGAAGAATTTAGAAAGAAAGCATTGGCTTTAAATATTCCATTAGATTCTTTAGACACTTTGGAAATATGTTGGTGCATTACATAGTTATTTTCATCGTACTCTTTTGATGTTTAATCCCACTAATTTGGATGAATTATGTCCAAGCTACTCATATTGAGTCCATGGGAAAGAGTGTGCAAAATGATTTTGCGAAGAAACAACCATTCAAGTTTGCTGAAGGAAAATCCAAAGGAAAAAGTAAGAAAGTTGCAACACTGAATAAAGAAGAGGCAAAGCCACCATGATCACATTGTAAGAAGGAAGGGAATGATGATGCTCATTAATGGAATATGTATCTTGATCAAAGGCCTAACAGGTTAGGAGGTAAAGGAAAGCAAAAGACTGTTGCGATAATGCAACAAGATTTGGGATCTGACTCAGGGGATGAAACTCAGGTCACAACTATTGGAGTACAAGGTAAAGCATCTGCTCATGTTATTTCTAGCTCTTTTATTTCGTCTCCTAGTGTTGAAAGCAAAATAAGTGAGATTTTTCATGTAAGGGTGATTATTAAGCATACGAAAGTAGATACTCTATTTGATACTGGTTCCCAAGTTAATTTGATTTCTTAGGAAATTGTCAAGAAGTTGGGATTAGAAATCATACCTCATAAGAAGCCTTATCCTCTTGGTTGGGTTTTTGATAATGTGAAGTTGCAAGTGATGAAACAGTGTAAACTGAGATTTGCTATTACTTCAAAATTTATTGACGAGGTTGAGTTAGATGTGGTTCCACTTGATATTTGCAGAATTGTTTTTGGAAGCCCTTATTTGTATGATGTGAAAGCAGTATTCTTCAGAGAAGAGAACAAATATCACCTCGCCAAAGATGGGGTTGGGTATATTGTAAGAGCACACAACATGAAGACTAATTTATCACTTGTTGGTGTAGGGAAAATGAAGCGACTCAATGCTAGCAAGAATTTTGTACTTCTAGTTGTGAAAGAGAAGGATGTTGGACAATATGGTGCTTTCAAGGGTTGTGATCCATCTCATAAGGATGAATTGGTTAAATTTGTTTCTAACTATGATGAGATTTTTCAGGAACCTAAAGGATTACCTCCTAAGAGGGAGATACAACATGAAATTTATTTGCAAGAAGGTGCCCCTCTTCCTAATATTTTAATGTATAGGATGTCCACGATTGAAAGTGTAGAGATTAAGAAGCAAGTTCAAGAGTTTCTTGAGAAGGGAGTCATCAAGCCTAATACTTCTCTGCTTGGATCACCTATTATGATGGTACATGGAGAATGTGCGTTGACTTTCGTTTGCTACTTAAGATCACAATAAAGAATTGATACCCTCTTCCTTGTATCGATGATTTGAATTGATACCCTCTTCCTCGTATCAATGATTTGTTAGATCAGTTGAAAGACGATGTTTACTTTAATAAGATAGACTTGCGATGTGGTTATCTTCAAATTCAGATTGCGGAAGGTGATATTTGGAATACCACTTTTAAAGCAAAGCAAGGCTTGCTTGAATGGTTAGTGATGCCTTTTGGGCTTTGCAACACCCCGACAACTTTTATGCATGTAATGAATGATTTTGTTCGACCATTCATTGATGACTTTGTGATTGTCTATCTAGATGGTATTCTGGTTTTTAGAAGAAATTGGGATGAACATGTCAAACATGTAAGGCAAGTATTTGATACTCTGAAAAGGGAGAAGTTATATGTGAAATTGTTGAAGTGGAATTTGGCAAGACATCATTAGTGTATTCAGGTTATGTCATAGGGGGCGGTGAATTGAAAATAGTTCCCTCTAAGGTTGAAGCAATTGCGAATTGGCCCAAGCCTACAACAATATTGGAAGTTAGAAGTTTCCTAGGAGTAGTCCAATATTGGAGGAAATTTATTGCTAACTTTTCGTATATTGCGTCTCCTTTACATGCTTTGACTAGTGTGAAACATGTCTTTTAGTGGGGAGGAAAGCAACATAAAGATTTTGATACATTGAAAGAAAATATTAGTATTGCACTAGTATTAGCGTTGCCAGATTTGCAGCAACCATTTGAGATAGAGACTGATGCAAGTGGGTATGCCATTGGAGAAATTTTGATGCAACAATTTAATCCAATATGTTATCACTCTAAGACCTTTTCTAAAGTCGTTATTAATTATCCTACATATGATAAAGAGTTGTATGCTTTAGTACAAAGTGTCAAGAAATGGAAGCATATTTAATGGGAAAGGAAATAATAATGCATACAAATCATCAACCATTACACTATTTGCAGTCACCAACAAAGCTACAACAATCAAGACATTTCAGGTGGATGGGATTTATATAACATTTTAATTTGGTCATCAAGTATAAGAAGGGTGTAAGTAACAAAGTGGAAGATATGCTATCTAGACCTCCAGTTAATGCATCTGTTGTCTTGAATAATGATTCTTTAGCATTTGACAGTTATGTTGAGTAGTATGTTAGGGATGAAGACTTCAAGGATGTATATGAGAGGTTAAATCATGGTTCACAAGATGCAAATTACCATTTGCAAGGAAATTTACTCTGTCATGTTAATAAATTATGTACTCTTAAAGGTGAAAGAATGCATGTGATTAGAGAAGCCCACACTTCTTGTATATTAGGTCATTTTGGTGTAGGGAAGACTGTAGCTCATTTGCAGATAGTTTTTTTATTGGCCCTGAAAGATAGAAACAATATCCAAATATGTTAAAGGGTGTGTGTTTTGTGCCACTAGTAAACCCACTAACAAGAAATTGGGTTTGTATACACCACTTCTAGTTCCTTCTCATATGTTGGAAAGTATTTCTATGGATTTAGTAGGAGGTTTTCCTAAGTCCAAAAGAGGTCATGATAACTTGTTTGTTGTTCAATGGATAGATTTAGTAAGATGTGCATTTTTATGCCTTGCAAGAAGTAGGTGACAACTGAACATACCACACAATTATTTTTCTAGCATGTTTGGGTTCACTCTGGGTTTCCCACTTATATTATTTTAGATCGAGATTCCCGTTTTCTAGGAGAGTTTTGGTCAAGCTTTTGGATAATGATGGACACCAAGCTAAAAATGAGTACTACTTTTCATCCACAAACTGACAAACATATAAAGGTGGTCAATAGGACCGTAGTACATTTCCTTCGAGGATACTGCAATAAGCATCCTAAGCTTTGGGATGAAAAGCTACATTATGTGTAGCATGCCTAGAACCAAGCATTGCATTCATTGACACAAGACATCCATGTGAAGTTTGTTTTAGGTACCCGCCGAAAATAAGGCCTGAAAATTCATACAGAAGATCTAGATGGTGCATCAAGCAGTGCAGGAACAATTGAAAAGCCAAGCCTAGTACAAGGTGAGACATGATAAACATAAGATGGATAATCATTTCCAAGACTGTGATCGACTTTGGTCACAAATCAACAAGGATAGGTTAACATGGGAAGGTAAGAAGCTCAAGCCAATCTAGTATGCCCCTTTCCTATTTTGGAGAATATTGATAGTAATACTTTCCTGTTAGATCTATCACCGTATATGTATATTTCTTCAATTATGAATGTGGGGAATGTTAGCACCATATAGATTTTATGGAGGGTCATGGGCACTGCCAAATTATTTCGTAGCACCTAAACCTTTGGCCATTTCGTAGCGCTAGAGGTTTTGGATATTTTTGTAGTGCCATCTTCGCCATTGTTGGTGCCAATATGGTAAAATGACAAAGGGGTTCAAGTTCGACAAAATTTCCTATTTTTGGAAAATAAAAAATATGATTTCTAAAGCCAATTTGGTCTCCAATTATGCTCTCAGGGCTTTATAGGCTTATTATAAGTTTTTATAAAAGTTTATTGGGCCTAAAGGTCACTCTCCATGTAAGTCAACACAACACTGAATGACGTAAGTCACAATATACCAAGCATTAGATAAGCCACATAAGTCTTAAGGGAGATGCCCACAAGGAGCCATTTTTTATGGCCGTAGTCTAAAAATTATGCTTTTTGGCCTTGAAAGTTATCGAATTTCCAGTGATATTTTGAAAAAATCCGGCAGAAATTTTTGTAAATCCAAGTAAAAACTCTCAAAATTCTATTTCCACTATAAAAACATGATTCAAACACTAATTCCAAGCATTTGTCCCCCGATAGAAAACTCTGGTTTTATACACTAACGTTACACAACCTTTCGGACAAGAAGTATATAAACACGTATGTTTTGTTCATCAAAACGCATGTGGTATAAATCCACAAAACAAACTAAAAAATAAAATAATATGAAACGCAGTTTTGAACGCCGAGTGTCAATGATTAGCATTGTTCTGAATTCGAACACATCATGTGCATCCTCGTGAGGGTTCCAAATGTTAGATGTGCATTGAAAGACTTGGCCTTCAGGGACAGTTATTTTGTGCCATGTAAAGGAGCATGCCCAGCGTCAAGCCAGCGCCAAGCCCACGACTAAGAACGATGCTCAGGGTTACAGATGTCGACAAGAACGCCAAAGGAGATTTGTTCAAATCCTAACGAAATAGTATTGAGGAATCGCTGAATGTCATGAAAAATAGCTAAGTCTATTGTTAACTGCAAAATCGATAAGGATAGAATAGGAATTTTCTGATTTTAGAGATCGACCTCCAATTCTCCAAATTTCCAGTGTCCAACACAAACATTTCATCAGTGGATTCTTCAGAATGTAGTGAACAAATGTGTGATTTTACGAAGCGAGGGCGATTTTGGGCAGTTGGGATTTTGTTATTTCATGACCAAATGAAAAAAATATTTCTTGTAATATCCCAACAGGAAATGTTCGATGTCTCGCCATGCTTTTTGCATTCAAAGAGGTTATTAATATACCTACAGGAAATGTTCGATGTCTCGCCATGCTTTTTGCATTCAAAGACGTTATTAAAGATTACACCACACCACCAGAGGAAATGTTCGATGTCTCGCCATGCTTTTTGCATTCAAAGACGTTATTAAAGATTACACCACACCACCAGAGAAAATTTTTATGCCTTTGGTGAGAGCGGTAAGGATGCTGAAGAGGGTTTGCTGCGATTCCTCCAATGCTACTATCACTATGAGTTTGGAATTATTTTTATTTAAAGTTGTTAAAGAAAGTAACAAAAGATAAGAAGCTTATTAAGAAAATCCTGAAGGAAGTTGATGGGTATGATAAACCAAGTGACGGGACAATAGTGAAGATCAAGTATACTGCTAAGCTGCAAGGTGGCATAACCTTCGAGAAAAAGGGATATGAAGACGAGGAGCCTTTCCAATTTGTAGTTGATGAAGAACAAGTCATTGTTGGTATTAATAAGGGCAGTGCAAACCATGAAGACATAGCAGATTGCTCGGATTACAATAGGACCTAAATATCGTTTTGGAAATATTGAAACGCAGAGACATTTTGCTGTAACTCTACCAAATTCAACTCTCATCTATGAAGTGGAAATTGTATCATTTACTAAGGAAAAATAATCGTGGAATACAGATACAACAGAGAAAATTGAGGCATCTAAACAGAAGAAAGAGCAAGGAAATTTTCTGTTTAAAGTTGGAAAGTACTAGCAAGCTGCAAAGAAATATGATAAGGCTGCAAAATATATTGAGCACGACAATTCCTTCAATGCTGAGGAGAAAAGACAATCAAAGGTTTTGAAAGTATCGTGTAACCTGAATCATGCAGCATGATGTCTTAAATTGAAAGACTTCAAGGAGATAGTTAGACTATGTTCAAACGTTTTAGAGCTTGAATCACAAAATGTGAAGGCATTATATAGAAGAGCACAAGCATATATAGAGATATCAGATTTGTATTTAGCTGAACTTGACATAAAGAAAACTCTAGAGATAGAGCCACACAATAGGGAAGTGCCACTGGAAGCAAGATTTGGTTAGAGAACATTCTGGATCATAGCACTGTCGTCCCTTTTCAATAGGGAAGATTAAAATGGGTCTTCGTTGAAGTGAAAGATCATACATTAAGAGAAGATTAGGAAGGATGATGCCACTGCTCTGCAAAAAGGGTTTCTTGCTTTCAGGTGAAAATTTCAATTCATGTTGAACCACACATTTTAATTCGATTTGTGCAGTCCATGTTATTTGTATTCCCATATCAGAATTGCATTTTTGAAACCCTCATATTGGTGATCAATTTTGGCTAGAATTCCTCATAATTCAGACCCTCAAAGTGCCTTGTTAGCCTCTTCTGCTCCAATTCAACCTTCTTCATAGAAAATTTCATCCATTGTTGTTATAGTCGAAGAATTTTTTGGGTGCCATAACCCCCTTCTTATGTACTGTAATTATTCAAAACATCAAGTTTCAAATCGAATTTCACAACCTTGTTGCAGGTTTTGTTCCCAGTTTCCAAATAATATTTGTTCTGTAGGTGAAAAGGTCATATGTGGAGATTTAAGATTGCAATATGTTAATGTTTATTATTAATTTTAGCAATAACATATTTATGTTTTCTGGAAGCAAGATTTGGTTAGAGAACAGAGAAAATTGAGGCATCTAAACAGAAGAAAGAGCAAGGAAATTTTCTGTTTAAAGTTGGAAAGTACTAGCAAGCTGCAAAGAAATATGATAAGGCTGCAAAATATATTGAGCACGACAATTCCTTCAATGCTGAGGAGAAAAGACAATCAAAGGTTTTGAAAGTATCGTGTAACCTGAATCATGCAGCATGATGTCTTAAATTGAAAGACTTCAAGGAGATAGTTAGACTATGTTCAAACGTTTTAGAGCTTGAATCACAAAATGTGAAGGCATTATATAGAAGAGCAAAAGCATATATAGAGATATCAGATTTAGATTTAGTTAAACTTGATATAAAGAAAACTCTAGAGATAGAGCCACAAAATAGGGAAGTGCTACTTGAGTATAAAATTTTAAAGAAAAAACAAACTGAATGTAATAAGGAAGCGGCTAAGCTATTGGTCATATAGCACACAAAGTTTATTCTTCAGTATCATTTATTAAGATAAATCACCAAAATGCAAATGCAACTCTCAAGAATGGTCAAAATCAACTATTTCAACCTATCATGATTCCTCAACTCACAATGAAGTTTTTTCTTAGAGAAATGATAATCTTCATTCTGCCTCAAACTTGTACACTTTAGTTTCATTCCATATTTTGTGACAATTATGAAGTACATCCATCCCAGATTCAAAGGGTGAAGTACATCCATCCCAGATTCAAAGGGTAAAGGTGGTTTCTTGAAAGACAAGTTGCAATTTTCGTTTTGTTGGCAGGTTTGAAATAGATTTCGAGAGAATTTCCAGAAATACAGTTGCACACATGGAAATAGAGATCCCATATTTTATGGCGCAAGATATAAATATCAAGGAATAATTCCATACTCGTAGAGAACAACTGGTAGATGGCAGCTCCAACATTTCGAATCCAAACAAATTCGACCAATGACACCGCTGGCTTTCAATAGCTCAAGGCTTTGCAACTTCTTTCTAAATTTAGTTTTATTTTATTTGATTTTCAAATAGTACAGAACTCATACAATTTTTTCATAGATGCTTTGGTTTATGTTTACATTTCAAATAGAGATGTGAATAACTGATAGGGTTTTAACTAGCATTTGGGCCTAATGTTGCAAAGGAAAAGCTGTAAGGCATAGAGTGTAGAAGAATATTGAAGTGTGAATGGACATTTTTGAAAGCAAGGGTCGATGATAATGAGTTTCAATTGAAGAAGCGATGCCTAAAACCCTATTCGGGGGTTGAAGTGGCTATAAAATGGAATAAAAATAGTTATAAATAGCCATTGAAGTTGTTTACACACCTTTGTGTTTGGATAAAGATTGCCTAGTTGAAGGTAAAGGTAAACAAATGAATCGACACGAACAACAACTGGGTATCCATATCGATTTGGATAGGGATATTTAAGAAATCATTATTTAAACGAAAAATTAAATAAATATCAAGATATATTTAAACATGTATTATATTCATTAAAATAAATTGATTTTGTTAAAAAAATATGTTAAAACCCATTGATAATGAATTGGTTGTAAAGACATAAACTATCAAAATGGTATGTCAGACTCTCCGACGGGAGGTCATCGCTCTCACATAAGTCAGTTAGTGAAGTAACTCTTAACATATGCTACAACAATTGACGTGTCCTTATTTTGAGCAGGATCCAATACTTTTTCTAAAGGAACTGATACTGGCCATGATGGGTTTCAACAACTATGATGAGTTTGAATTGCTTTCCTCCATGACCATCCCACAAGCTATCAAAATCCAGAGGAGTTGATTTATACATGCTGAATATAGTGAATATGCATAAGAAGACATGTGCAATTGCTATTACCAACCACATTCAAAGATATACTCGTTGTTGATTTATACGGGATGAATTTAGTGAATATGCTTCAAAAGACGTGCTATTTACCATGAAGATTAATAGAAATATATTTTTGGATCCCTTGGACAACATAATGTTCATCCTACATGTAATCTTAAGTTAAAGCTAACATAATGTTTTTGTTCAATATTGTAAGGTTTTTTTGTTTTTGTTTTTGGAGATTATGTTTTTCCATATGTTAGATATTTATGGCGTTATTAAAAAATACAATTGGATTTCAATGAAAGAGTTGAAAAAAGCGATACAATGATACGACATAAACCTGATGGTTGTCATTTTATTGTTGATTTTTTTTTGTTAATGTGATGTAGAAGTAATATTAATATTTTGGAATATGTAATTTACTGTGGAAATTATTTAGTAGCAGTTTAAATGGTAATGGTTATTTATAATAATATTTAATATTTAAGATTTCATGTAATGGTGGAAGATGAAGCCAAGTGATATACATTAGGTATAATTTACAGAAAGTAGAATGTTTGTAACATAGAAATTGTTTTGATCTTAAAACATCCTTTTTCAAGTTTCAATTGGAAAATGCAAGTAGTAAATTGTAATGGAAGAGGTTAGAAAAGAAATATAATATTGTGAAGAACATTGTGGTTGTCATTCCATATTTGAAGTTGCATCAAAATTTGTTGGAGGCATCGAAGACTTGACAAAGTAGTAATGGCCCTGCAAAATGTATATTTTGTTAGAATTTCTAATATGTAAATTAAGTGTGAAAATTTATTAGTAATAGTTTGCATGTGAGTTGTGTTAAAATGAAATTGGAATGAATGGAAATGAACTTACCTTTGGCATGGGGATTTAAATATTGTTAGTCGAAGATGCATGGTGAATGATGACATACTGAACACCATTGGAGATTTATGCGTAATTGGAGACACATATTTCTTGCTCGTATTTTTCGCATTTTGTCACGTTGATGAATGTGGTTTATGCGTTTTAGGGAAGATTTTATTTGTAGTAATAATTGTATAGTTGGACGGAGGCGATATAATGGTACTGTTGGATTTGGTACCGGAAGAAATCTGTTTTGTATGTGTTGCAGTGTAAGTATTGATGCCTCAATTTCGTCCCAATAGTTATATAGTTGTGCTATTTCTGAGTCCACATGTCTTGTTGCAAAAGAAAGAAAATGTTAGAATCAAATGTATAGATAATATAAAGAAATTGTAATATTTGCAAACATGATTAATAATGATTAAATTTGATTGTTGTTGAAAGATATGAAAGGTATATTATGAAATAGAATGAGCTTAATAAATAGAAGAAACCTTTTGGTGATGTTAAAGTATGGATTGGAGTAGATTATCTGGAGGTGGCATTGAACGGAGAATTTCTTCCGCATGTTTTCTGCGAGCAATGTTTTTGTTGTCCTTCATTTTATTGTAACGATTGAAAGTGAATGAGGGGCAGATCCAGAGATCTTGTAGAGAAGGTACTCTTGAAATTGTTGTGAATGTGAGACCCTGACGTTCAGTTTCCCCAATGTCAATTGTTGCTTTCGGCAGTGTCATACCTTGAGATTTATGTATGGTTAAAGCCCAAGCCATCTTTAGTGGAATTTACGTACATCCATTTCTTTTTATTGCTGGAACAAGCAAGTGAGTGGGATTTCTTTCATCCCAAGGAGGCCCGATGTATTTGGGAAAAGATATGACAACAAATGTTGGAATTTGTGGTGGTGCAGTTGATTCTTTGTAAAATATGGTTACAATTTCTCCGAGGGAACCATTAACAAGTTCGGCTGAAACCCAAAGGTTGGAAGTTAACATAACTTTTTGGCCATTGCATAGTAACACAATTCGCTCAAGTTGCTCGTCTTCTGAGGAAATGTTGGAATATGTGTTGCCATCTTCAGCAATGGATCTTGCAATTGGAGTGTTTAGAGATTTTATCATTTGCTTATTATGGACCATTGTTTGAGCATTTGTTGGAAATAGATGCATGGAATCATTGAAGGAATGTATTTCATCTTCTGATAAAAAGGAATGTATGCACAACATGAGTATGTTGTAGTCGTCGATTGTTGGATTTGCATCTCTAATGTTCTAGAGGATGTTCCTGAAAGTAACCTGGGGGATGTTGTCACCTTGTTGACGAAATATTGTGTCTAATGTGGTCATTGTGTTGAAGGTGTTCCATAGTGCGCTTCTGTGGCTCATCCCTGCATATAGAGGTATGTCTTTGACGGGTGGTAACTAACTGAGATCACCAACCAATATAATGGAACAACCACCGAAAGGAGTGTTTCTTTGTTGTGGAAATGCCTCTCGAAGACGTTCGTTGATATGGCTGAGAAGCTTTGGCCCAGTGAAGCTCATTTCATTGATTAGTATGTACCTTATATGCATGAGTTCTTCTTGGAATTTTGCAAGAGCATTGCCTTCTAAGGGCGTAAGATCCTTTATAGGAAGGTGGAGAGCAGAATGGATTGTTGACGCTTGTATGTTGAAGGCAGCAACCCCTGTAGGGATGAGGAGCATAATCGGTGAAGGTTCTGGGCTTGCAAGGGTTATGAGAATATCTTTGATGCAATTGATAAGGAGGGATTTTCCTGTACCAGCAGCGCCTTGTATTATCATTCTGAGAGCGGTTAAACAATCCTTCTTAGAAAAATGATTAGAAATAATATTTAGAGCTTTTCTTTGCATTGGAGATAATGTAGTAAGGGTTGTCATGATACATTGATGTGTTTGAAGAATGCATTGGATGGAGCGGATATTCTCAATGAATTGTATGGCATTAGTTTGTAGATCTAATGGGATAGTGGTATGATTCCAATTATGGTTGTCATCAAAGCCACGAAGGCCAATCATGTCAAGGTCATTTATGAGGAGCTCATTTGTAGGGTATAATTGGGAGAGTAATTCCCATTCATTTATTTCCATGTTGTCTGGAGGATTGATTTCATGAATAGTTGAGTTATCATTTGCGACAGATTCAATATCAGATAGTGTGTGGTGTTGATGCCAAGGTTTGTAGAATGGATGGAATGTTTGCCAATTGTGATGAATTCTGCGACAAAATCTCCTATATCTTGTAAGATATGGCGAAAGGGTTTGTATAGCATAAGTTCAACTCTGCAAAATTCAGCATAGCAAGGTTCGGTTGTGGATGGTATGGAGGAGTAACATGGTATGACCCGAGTAATTGCTTTTGTGGGTCTAAGATTCCATTTGTTTGTTTTGCGACGAGGATCATATGACCAGGATCTTGCTACTTCTATAAGTGATGTGGATTCTAAGGTAGAAGGGCGTTGGATATATGTATCTATGATGTGTGGGGATGTAGTGGAGGTGGTGTTTGTTTGTGTAAGGCACATAATAATTTTTTGGTTTACTTTTAAAGAAAAGAATGGTCGACTACACAATGTTAATGGTAATTTTTTGCAGCATATGGCAGGTTTCTTGTGCTCCAATGTCACGATCAACAAGGGTTTTTGCAAGAAATTTTCGAAATGCAGATGTTACTGGGTCAAGAATGGGTGAAGCGAGGACAATTCTACGTAGCATGGGGTGGAAGCTTTCAGATTTTTTCTTTTTGGATGCATATTTGGCGATATATTTTTGTACATCGTGTATGGAGAGTACTGGTTGGCAGTCAACATTTGCACGCCAAATAGATAGGATGGTAGGGTTATGGGTATTGAGTCGATTATCGTTGCGAGCAGAGGTGTATGTTTTTTGGCTATTGGAGTCAATGAACAAGGATGATTTTGGATGTAATTCCCATGGTGCTTTACAACAACATCCAAATGATGATCCATTATTTCTTAGGCATGTGCTTTCGGTGCATTTTATGTGACGTTCAACGCAATTGATGAGTTTTTCATAAGCATTGAAAGGATTGGTTCTAAATATTTGTGGCGTGGACAATAGACAAGGGTCTTCAGGATTTGTTCGAGCAATTGGTTGGTTTGAAATCGAAGGAGTACGAGGGTTCCAAGCGGAAATATATTTGTCGAAGAACTGCCTAGTAAATCAATTGCTTCTGTGTCTTCCTAGTTGAGGCTTTCCATATAAGGTGCATTTCATATCCAAAGGAAACCATGGATGTGTGCAGATCCCCTATGTTGCCATTCATACCTATCAAGTATGCATTTTTGTAAGATAATTTTGTAGTAGGTGAGGTATGATGTTTAGAGTGTTACGAAAAAAATGCGGTAGAATGCGTACCTGTACCAGTAGTCTTTTGTCTGCAAGTGTTTCTCTAAGATAACTTCACGAAATGCTGTGAATCTATGGTGCATATATAGTGATGTTAAATGTGGGTTAGAGATAATGTTATCATTTCTCCATTTTTGTTGTTTTGCAATATCAGAAGGTTGACATCCGGGCATGATTGCATGAAGATCAGGCCATTTTGTATCAGCTGCACTTAATGTGAAGAAGAACTGAAATATCATGTCCATTAGTTCATTTTTAGCTTTGTGCCAAAAAGATCTTGTTCCACGTAAAGAGCAACCGAATCGCATGACTTGCTCTGCCAATTGCTCATCTGGAAATTGTTTTAATCGGATGTTCAGATCTTGAATAGATGTTGGAAAGTCATCTGCGATGTTATTTTTCACAAAAATTGAGGCTGTTGCTTGACTGCGATGTCACATCATGAGATTATATATGTAATAACGAAAGCGTGGGTGCTTTCCAAATCTGTTATCATAGTAACGTATGAGATGAAGTGCATATTCATGTAACGGCACTGCTTTCATTCTTGGTTGATTTGGCATTGCAACTCTTGTGGGGAAATGGGCGGGGAAAGCCGTAGAGAGTATACCTTCTGTGTTGTATTCATAGATTGGGGATAAGCCAATTGTTGGCCATTCAATTGTAGTATCAGGATGGTGGTTGTAAGCATGTAAATAATGGTGGATTTCTTGGATTTCTATATTTGTATTAGGAATAATGGGTACGAATGATGATGTTTGGTGTAGGGATGGGTTTGCGGAATCTTTGGTGGGCTCATGTGGTGGTTCAAGTGAAAGGTGGACAATTGTTTTTGTAGTATTGGAATGGCGAAGGGAGGAGGACACGTTGGTGGGGATTGCTGGTAAGGATGCTAGTGCATTGTTATCAATACGAGCATTATTATAGTATGGGTCATTTGCCAATTTGTATTCTAATGCAGCGAGAACGCGGTGTCTATTGACAATGCAATCATAAGCCTTATCGTCATTACTATGACGGGTGACAATTAGAATGTCCAAGTCTTCAACACGTCGTGGCAACATACTTGCGATTTTTGTAATGTCTTGCGGAAAACAAATTGTGTGGCCACTGTATTTATATTGGCCACCACGTGCATGTGTTACTTACAGTATAGGGTTAACCCTAGAAATGAGCATTTCTTCTATTTTTGAAAGAGATGTAAGGACAACTAGTTGAGGACTAGGGTCCATGTTGTTTAATAATCAGAAGCAATGACCCTTTGTTTCAGAGATGCATCTAGAGCAGCAATACATGTCATTGGAATTGTAGATATGTATTCCAGGATATGATTCAACACAAATGGAGCTTGGGCATTTAAGTGTAAGTTTATCAATCTTTGCACGAAAATCTCAATGTGCTTCATTAGTGTAAATGTTGTTGAAATCATGTGCAAAGGAGGGTTTAGGGCAATGAGGTATGGATGTATTTGTTTGAGAGGTTTGCTGAAAAGATAAAGAGTTTGATAATTGCAAAGGAGGATTGTTTTCAGGTTGGGTCGTTTTAGACGAGGAATGTTGGTTTTCCTTCTATTTTTTGTGTTTTTGAAATTCTCTCATGCCTTTTTTTGCCTGATAAAGCTCACATCGACGTGCATTTATTCGTTCTTTATTTGTTGCATAGTATCTTCGGGCATGTTCATCATTACAAGAAGAAGACATTCGCAAAAGTTATGGTACCTATAAGCAAGAGAGGGGAAAACAAGAATGTTATTTAGAGAGAACAACCATGTTATTGTATAAAAGCGAAAGAGGAGAAAGAAATTTAAGTTTTGAATAGTTTTATGTGAATTTTTTATTTGAATAATGTGTTTGAAAGAACATTTTAGTAATTTTCTTTTATACATGTAGATAGTTTCATGTGTAATGCAGCAAGTCACCTCATTTTTTAAAAGAAAGAAGATGATAAAAATGTGAACTTGTGTACTTACATAATGCTAGATACAATGGAGGATGAATACTTATTTCAATACTATATAAGAGAATTTCGTGAGAAGGCATGCAACAATATATGGTGCAAAATTGTATTTATAAAATAAGATAATAGGAATTGTCAAAAAGCGAGGAATACATTTTGTGATATCTATCTATGATATCGAGATGTTATCAATTGCTCGAAGGATGTTGTTGCATTCTGTTGTGAAATGCAAGATTTCTTCTTTTATGATAATGCATTTCAACTATGGTATTCTTTTAAAAGTTTCTGTCTTCACCAATAGTGTGAAGATATGATTTGTCCATAGAGCTTTGGAGACAATTTCCTTGATTAGATCTGGATTTGAGGATAGTAAATAGAAGTCTTTGGCATTATTCCCAAGAATTGTAGATCCCGCGTCTTCGAAAGCAACAGTTGAAGCTAATTCACCAGTGTGATCTTGTATGTCGATTTTTAGTAAGTATATGTAATCACAGTCACTTACTTCGGTAGTGCATTTTGGGCAAAACCACATCCCTGTATTTTGTGGAATAAGTTTTTTCATGAATTTTTTCCCATCAACGATGGACGGGCAAGAAATGTAGTAAAAACTGTCCATCCAAATTTTTGTTATTGTGCCCTTTAATTGGAAGAATGTTGGTTTCTCTAAGGAATCCATACTGTAAATATCAACAATTGTTATTTTTTTTGTTGATGGCCAAAAGGAGATCTTTTTGTCAAGGATGTAGAAGCTGCAGTCGAACCTTCTTTTTTAAATCATGACTTCAGCATGTGGGCCTCTTCAATGTCAGGATCTACAAGGATAATGGATCTCGTTGTAGTGTTGACATTTTTTCCATTAAATTCTCCAACACAGGCAGACTTGATTGCAATGATGGGGTTATTTCCTGCAGCACATAGGGAAGATATTTCTTGTGATACGGCATCAAAATTATCTCACCAAAAGATTGCAACTATGTTATACCTAGACATGTCTTGAAGTTGTAGTGTTTGTTTAGTAACTTTAGAGCCATCTTTTCTACGTATAGTGCACACACTGGAAATGTCTGTGACAATACCAAGAATATCAACAATGGAGTTGACATTTGTTGTTATGATATTGTTGATTTATTTTATATTGAATTGCACTGTTGGATTATGTTTTTTTCACTGGAAACATGTTCTATGGTAGATGTTGCATTTAAAAAAATTTCCCAGTCATTGTTTAAGTGGTTGTATTGCTTATTAGTCATTTTCACATTCCCTTTAGAGACAATGTAGACATTTCCATGTTGGATTTTGTCAAAAACATAATCTATGACATTGTTGAAACAGGTAATATGTATTTGTTCACCCTCTGTATCGAACAGGTCAAGACCAAACACTTTATCGGGTCCATATTGGTTCTGAAATTGTCGAAGAGTTGTTTTCCTTTGAACGTATCCTTTTATGCACCAATTTGAGTAGTAAGGGTTTAGTGATTTGATGGGAATTTGAACTGGCAGGACGGATGGGGTTGGAGTAGTTGGAAAAGGGCAGTGCCTTTTTTATGAAGGATCTGGGTTCAATGAGGAAGGAGTGTTTTCTTCAAATGTGATCGGGATACTCATAGTTTTTGGATTTTCAATTAAGGGTGCAAATGAAGTAGAAATCTCAAAGTCTATTAACTTTATAGACCTACACGACAAATGAGAGTCATAGGAATAATTGTTAGAGGTAGAAGTTTTACGATAAAAATGTTAAATTTGAAATAAGAAATTTATAACAAACTTACATTGATGGACCAATAGCTGAAGTAGTCCAACTTTTAACATTTATAACAGAACCCTTTTGTAGCAAGCCTATTACTACGAGGTCATTGAAATCTTTTGGAAGCATAATGTGTTTCTTATGTGTTCCATTAGAGATGGCAGTACGATATCGTGGAGTTGAATTTTGCATTGATTGTATGGGTTCAAGTTCATTAATTTGTAGGTATGGTTGAATATGAGCTGATCCAGATAACATTGAGAAAATTGCATTCTCAGTAAGGTTTATTTTCATTTTCTGAAAGTAGAGATAACAAAATAAGTATTGTACAAAACAAAACACAAAAATGTTGTTTTCTTTGCGTAAGATGTTTAACATTCATTACATTCATATAACAGTGCATGAAAATATACGAATTAAAGGGCAAGAAGCATGTTCAATTTGTTTGTAAATGAGTGGTTATCTATGCTTGTAAACATAATAATGAAGATATTTATTACAACAACTTCTATATGATCATTCTTTTTCAAACATAGTTAAAACTGTAAATAACAATTTTAGGAACCTACACATGTTAGAAACAATCAGACAGGCGTAACATACTTAATACTATAAACTGTAAATTTCATAAACCTACCAACATTCAATGCATACCAACATTTTCTTTTCAGTAGAAGTAATATTTGTGCCAAATGCATGGTGTTTCAAATTTCTGTACTCTACAATCTAATTATTAAGCTATCCAAGACAATTTGTCAATTATTATGTAGCAGACAAAGATATTGCCTGGACGAAATATCATTGAATATTTTAACAGAAAAAAATGTGTACAAATATTTATAGGCACACTCATACCTCAAGTTTTTTGGTTTCAGCTTCGGCTTTTGAAGTCTGCATATTTATTCAAGCGTCAATTCTTTCTTCTTCTCATTGATATCTGCAATTTACAAACAAAGAATAATTATGAAGAATAAGTGGAGAGTGACACTTTAGGAATAATATAATCATATTATATTGTAAAGTATTGATGAAATCATGCTGAAACAGTACAAATATTAGCCCATAGGTATTCATTCCCTTATTAGCCCATAGGTCCTCATTGCCTTTGATCCTTAGTTAAACATTCCCATATTAGTTGTGAAGCTAGTAAAGAATTTAGAAGATCTACTAAAACCATAAGCTGGAAACATGAAAATCCTCTTAGCTAAGGAAGTCCCTTCTTAGCCTTAAAGCGTTAGGTAAGAAAGTGGCCTAAAATAGCTAATATGCAGTAATATGACTTTGCTAATCTACTAAATTTTTTCCAAAGCACATGCCTAACTTTTGAGAGACACTTTGTGTAATTGTTAACATTGAGTGGGAAGAAACCAAGTTATATTTCCTTGGAATATTGTTTGTAAACCTATAATCAACAGTACCTCTATTTCTAAAATCTTTGAATGATACAAATTCTGTAACAGAAATGAAATTCTATGGTTGACCATGGTTAACCATGAATAATTAAGACTGATACTGAAAATAAAAAATCTAGCCTTGTCCTCCACTTCCTTGCAGGTGCTTTTATGAGAATAATGGTGGATATAATTCAGTGCTATTCTGAAAATAATGGTGGATTTAATTCAATATAATCAGAACTCTGTAAAAAATAAATAAAAAAAACCCATGCAATATGAGCAAATGTAAAGTAAGTGGACAATACTTGATTGGAAAATGCCAACACAACTTAAGAATTGAGAGAAAATGCAATTCAAGTGAATGAAACTTCATTCGAGATTGACAACACAAGTACACATGTGACTATGGCATTACAAAGTTATTTGGCTTGCAAGCTAGGCAAATGCAATCCTCAATAGATTTCAATTAGAATCTATGCTGATGTAGAACAAACATGGAAAAGAAAATTGCATATAATCATCATGTTTCTACAAAGGAGATGAACAACCGATAGTGTTTTTGGGCAGTCACAGTCAGTTTTTATAGAAGGAAATGCTACTGTGAGTTCCAGAGGGTCTTAGCGGTTTCTAATATGATTTATGTGTTAAGTTTTTTTTTTCTAAACATGAAAGGTGATGCAATCAAGAGAAAAAGGGATAGTCTAACTTTAAACACTGCTTTGAATCCTTCCATTCACGACCATGTCCACCATGAAGCAGAATCCTTATTTTAACAGAGCCACCCTTCCGTTCAAAATTATGAGTTGAGAGAACCTCATTGCAAAAATTATATGAAAGACATAGACAATGAGCTGTTAAAATGTCAAGCAGAATCCTTATTTTAACAGAGCTACTATGGATAGGCTTCCATTCAAAGTTATGAAGATATTTGTAAAGTCTGGCTATGACTGGCAATTCCATATGCATTTGGATATGTTTTTCCATTTAGTTAAAATTATTAACCCCCGAAAGTCACACTAAAGCTAAATTTTGGACAGTAGTCTTATGACTTTGTTTTGGTGCAGGTAATGCAAGCCCTTGAGCACCTGCCTGGAAACCTCAGCCAAATAGTGTTCTAGGACTTTTGAATGGCAACATGTGCCCTGAAATAGCTAATATGCAGTAATATGACTTTGCTAATCTACTAAAACCATAAGCTGGAAACATGAAAATCCTAAGATGGAAACATGAAAATCCTCTTAGGTAAGGAAGTCCCTTCTTAGCCTTAAAGCGTTAGGTAAGGAAGTGGCCTTAAATTGCTAATATGCAGTAATATGAATTTTCTAATCTACTAAAGATTTTCCAAAGCACACGCCTAACTTTTGAGAGACACTTTGTGTAATTGTTAACATTGAGTGGGAAGAAACCAAGTTATATTTCCTTGGAATATTGTTTGTAAAGCTATAATCAACAATACCTCTGTTTCTAAAATCTTTGAATGATACAAATTCTGTAACAAAAATGAAATTCTATGGTTGACCATGGTTAACCATGAATAGTTAAGACTGATACTGAAAATAAAAAAGCCAGCCCTATCCTCCACTTCCTTGCAAGTGCTTTTATGAGAATAATGGTGGATATAATTCAGTGCTATTCTGAAAATAATGGTGGATTTAATTCAGTATAATCAGAACTTTGTAAAAAATAAATAAAAAAACCCATGCAATCTGAGAAAATGTAAAGTGGATAATACTTGATTGGAAAATGCTAACACAACTTAAGAATTTAGAGAAAATGCAATTCAAGTGAATGAAACTTCATTCGAGATTGACAACACAGGTACACATGTGAATATGGCATTACAAAGTTATTTGGCTTGCAAGCTAGGCAAATGAAATCCTCAATAGATTTCAATTAGAATCTATGCTGATGTAGAACTAAAATGGAAAAGAAAATTGCATATAATCATCATGTTTCTGCAAAGGAGATAAACAACTGATAGTGTTTTTGGGCAGTCACAGTCAATTTTTATAGAAGGAAATGCTACTATTAGTTCCAGAGGGTCTTGGCGGTTTCTAATACGATTTATGTGTTAAGTTTTTCTTTTCTAAACATGAAAGGTGATGTAATCAAGAGAAAAAGGGATAGTCTAACTTTAAACATTGTTTTGAATCCTTCCATTCACGGCCATGTCCACCATGAAGCGGAATCCTTATTTTAACAAAGCTACCCTTCCATTCAAAGTTATGAGTTGTGTGAACCTCATTGCAAAAATTATATGAAAGACACATGCAATGAGCTGTTAAAATATCAAGCAGAATCCTTATTTTAACAGAGCTACTATGGCTAGGCTTCCATTCAAAGTTATGAAGATATTCGTAAAGTCTGGCTATGACTGGCAATTCCGTATGCATTTGGATATGTTTTTCCATTTAGTTAAAATTATTAACCCCTGAAATTCACACCAAAGCTAAATTTTGGACAATAGTCTTATGAATTTATTTTGGTGTAGGTAATGCAAGCCCTTGAGCACCTTCCTGGCAACCTCAGCCAAATAGTGTTTTGGGACTTTTGAATGGCAACATGTGCCCTGAAATAGCTAATATGCAGTAATATGACTTTGCTAATCTACTAAAAGCATAAGCTGGAAACATGAAAATCCTAAGCTGGAAACATGAAAATCCTCTTAGGTAAGGAAGTCCCTTCTTAGCCTTAAAGTGTTAGGTAAGGAAGTGGCCTGAAATAGCTAATATGGAGTAATATGAATGTTCTAATCTACTAAAGATTTTCCAAAGCACATGCCTAACTTTTGAGAGACACTTTGTGTAATTGTTAACATTGAGTGGGAAGAAACAATGTTATATTTCCTTGGAATATTGTTTGTAAAGCTATAATCAACAATACCTCTGTTTCTAAAATCCTTGAATGATACAAATTCTGTAATAGAATTGCAATTCTATGGTTGACCATGGTCAACCATGAATAATTAAGATTAATACTGAAAATAAAAAAGCTAGCCCTGTCCTCCTCTTCCTTGCAAGTGATTTTCAAAGAATAATGGTGGATATAATTCAATGCTATTTTGAAAATAATGGTGGATTTAATTCAGTATAATCAGAACTACGTAAAAAATAAATAAAAAAACCCATGCAATCCGAGCAAATGTAAAGTAAGTGGATAATACTTGATTGGAAAATGCCAACACAACTTAAGAATTTAGAGAAAATGCAATTCAAGTGAATGAAACTTCATTCGAGATTGACAACACAGGTACACATATGAATATGGCATTACAAAGTTATTTGGCTTGCAAGCTAGGAAAATTCAATCCTCAATAGATTTCAATTAGAATCTATGCTGATGTAGAACTAAAATGGAAAAGAAAATTGCATATAATCATCATGTTTCTGCAATGCAGATAAACAACCGATAGTATTTTTGGGCAGTCACAGTCAGTTTTTATAGAAGGAAATGCTACTGTTAGTTCCAGAGGGTCTTGGCAGTTTCTAATATGATTTATGTGTTAAGTTTTTTTTAGGAATTTCTGTCCTAGTTCCTATGAAGATTTATGTGTTAAGTTTTTTTTTTTTAGCAATTTTTGTCCTATTTTCCTATATGTCCCATTTCATTTGTTAATGGAATAGCAATGGAACCAGTTTTTTTTTTTTGGGTGGAGGAAAAGGGTAAACAACTGATATATGGAGTTATTATATAGTGCACAATTATAATATTTAAATGTTCAATTAGCAGGTGAGATGAGTAGTCTCATTTAGGAAATGGAGAATGCTCAGTATCCAAGGCAGAAGTGAGTATTAAGATAAATTTTCAGACCATTCTGACGACTTCAAAATTTCAGCAACCAGACACGTTTTGCTGCTGCAAAGGGGTGCCTGAATATGTAATCATCCTCATCCTATCAATCAAATCACTTTATAAAAATATTATTTTCTAAAAATAGAAATTCTCCAAAATAGTAGGTTGTCTAATTGGTCAGAAATGTTGACCATAACCATATCTCTCCACTGGGTATTCAAATATACTATCATCTGCAACTAAGAAAGACCAAGTTTCTGAGATAGAAACTCAAAAAACTTGCTAAAACAAAATACAAAAGTGCCCATTTGGCTGTCCTCGAAGTCCCTTGCCTGCTTCTCAATCTACATGTGAATTTGATGCATGGGGAAAATGGCTAAAATAGAAAGTTGGAAGGTTGATTTCGAAAATCTGATAATGATACCACAAGATGTTCTATCACCTTGAAATATTGTTTTGAATGTAACTCTTGAAATCTCATAGAATACGAGTTTGGAATAAGTTAAGGACAGAACAAGGCTCTGCAACTAAATGAGAACATTAGCATATGAATATTTTGGATAACTCATGTATATCCCTTGCATTAAAACTATATCTAAACACTATGGAATTAATGATTTTTTTTTGGTTACAACCAAGTGTTTCTAGGGAATTATAGAGAGGAAAGACGATGTTAGAGTGTTCTTACCCTGGGAGGTTTATATCTTCTTTAAGAAAAGGCTTTTACATGTTTATGAATCTATTGAACATATCAATCCACACCTTGATAGAAAAGAAAAATTTCAAGATGAGTGAGATGAGTAGTCTCATTTAGGAAATGGAGAATGCTCAGTATCTAAGGCAGAGTAAAAGAAAAAAATTCTATTCAAACCTTTAACAAGTCTTCTAGCAAGGTCTTCCTCCAAATATTAGGATTTCTCAACTGTTTCAACCTTCAATGTATAGGTTCCAGAAACGAAGGTTACATGGATTGTGTGTGCTGGCCTGGACTATCATGATTCTAAAACCATAAGATGGAAACATGAAAATCTTGAGAATCAGAGTTTAATTTGAATTATCGTCTTCACTTCCACATCCTACAATGGAACCGCTGATAATGCCCTAATATGATGATACAACCATAAGGGTTAACAACTACCTTGCTGCTTCCTTTTGCTAAAAAGAACCATAAGAAGTAGGTGGATCTTTGCCCCTTACCAGCATTTAATGCATACTCATCCAAGAGTTCCCCTGTCGAAGTTGAAACTGTTACCTGAGAGCTCCAAATAGTACTGTTATCCCTATATCTAAATCAATGTCAGTTTATGGGAATTAGATCACTACTCCATTCTCTACAGCATTGTATCTATGATATATCTATATTTGTTTATGCCTTGGTTGCTAAGAAAACAAGAGGGATTACTCCCTTAAATGCTTTCTATTTGTATAATAATGGATGAAAATCCCTTTCTGTGCACGTCGACATAAGAAGCTAATCATTTTCTATTTGTATATTGTTATTTCTAAATAGTTTGCAAGTTTCTTGTTAAATTCCTTATTGTTTGATACTGTTAAACACAAGTGAGATGAGTAGTCTCATTTAGGAAATGGAGAATGCTCAGTATCCGAGGCAGAGTAAAAGAAAATAATTCTATTCAAACCTTTAACAAGTCTTCTAGCAAGGTCTTCCTCCAAATATTAGGAGTTCTCAAGTGTTTCAACCTTCAATGTATAGGTTCTAGAAACAAAAGAGTAATAAAAAATTATATGAAAGACAAAAAATGAGCTGTTAAAATGTCAATGGTAAATGGAAAGATAAGGAAAATAACACCTATTTAGTTTCGAAAAGAAACACACCTGTTTAGTTTTCTTTGTTGTTTCTAGCTTGTTGCGATTATAGGCACAAGCTTTCAAGTGAAGGGACAAGCTTATCAACAGGTAACTTGTAGGGCTTTGTCCTTAGGCAGAGCATAATCAATCCTCCATATAGTTGAGTTGCAGGTTCTCATGAACAGCAATGGATATAAGCAAAATAGAATAGTGGTTGACAATAGTATAGTAAAGGCAGGAAACATAAAGCAAAATATCAGATGAGAAAGGAGAACAACAACCCAGAATATATATATAACCTAATAACTACCACCATAACCATTTGTGATGCAGAGGGCGCCATATTCAGATGGAGGAAAAAACGACCAACTAATTATTTCTCATTGTAACCATCATCATCCTCTTGCAGAAAAAAACGGCCTACATGACCCTCGTGCAGCCAAGAAGAAGGCCCCTCGTCCTCTGCGACCCTTGTCATCCTCTTGCAATCCTCTACCCAAACCCTCCTCTACAGGTCCCCCGCCCTCCTCTGCAGCAATCCTTCGCCTGCGCCCTCCTATGCACCCTTGCCCTCCTCTACATCAAACACGACTATCTCCGCGTAGTACGGACTGGGTGGGTATAGATAGGTTGGGTTGATTAGGGTAAACGGTTGGGCAGATTTTTTTTTTTTTAATTAATTATTAACTAATACATTAAGGTTTTTTTTTAATGTTTTATGAGATTTTTTAATTAAATTAGATGGCTGATTGTTGTTGAATTGTCTGACGTTAGATCTAACGGCTAAGATTAGGACAAAAAGGCATTTGGGGGAGTTCATTTCAGAGGGAAACGCCTTACGACGTAATTATGTTTGTAAATTAAATTATCATATATTATAATTACAGTTATGCTACCAGACTCTGTGGATCTTAATTTTTATGTATTTTTCCTATATAATGAATGAAAAAGGGAAAAAAAGTTTGACTTTGAAACAAAGTAATCTCTTTTTGCTGTTTGTGATCAAATTACTTTTTTTAAGTGCTAAGAGGACTAGGATATTATGTTCAATGAATCAAAGATTCTTGTCATGGTATACTCAATTAGATTTCTTATGTCATAGTTTCCTTTTTATGTGATGCCATTTATATTTTATATTTTGATGTGTAATTGAGATTATGTGATAAAATGCATTAGTTAATGCTTTGGTTCATATGGTTTAGACATCTGCACTCTTTCTTCTAAAGCTTGCAGGATTCATGTTTCATGCCCTGCTATAGTGGATTCTAATCTCCTTCTACTACCATTCAGATGATGTTTGATATGTCTACAATTTGCTATCTACCCTGCCTCTATCCCTCTTGATTCATACAATCAATATCTTGGTAACTGCATCTAGAACCCTGATTTGTTGACCCCATTGCCCAATGGATTAATTGCTTCATCCCAACCAAACCTTATTTTCAGCACAACCCTATTGAATATCTAGCCATTGTTTGAAGACACAACCAATTGTTAAGATTCATGATTAGGTTATTAGAGAGATCCCTCTTTGGATTGAATGGGCTAGTTTTCATGTTACACTAAAATTTGTCACCATGACTATTTGCAGTTAATATGGCTCCATCAATAGTCATATTATCCTCCTTGTCAAGCCTTATACCTCTGCTCTCCATGTCAAACTTCAAAAAAGAGAGAAAGTCATTAAAATCATGTTTATCTCTGGGTACGCAGGTTCTCTCTACCTTGCCTGCGTGTACGCATCCCAAGCTCATTGTACCTGCGTACTTGTACGCTCTGTAAGTCAAAGGATGGGTGCCTACTCCTGTAAAGGTCAAAAGGCCGCGAGTTTCATCTTTAAAAAGTTACTTGTGGTCACTTCTAGAGCCTTCTAGAAGAGTGTTTGACGTGTATTGAGCGCCTCCAGATGGTTAATGCATCCCTATGATAGAGGAACTTATCCCATCAAGAGAGGAGCTACCCCATCCAAAAGAGGGAGTATCCCATTGATGTTGGACCTGAATAACTTCCTCTAGAACACTATAAATACAGGCATTTGGCCAAAGGAGGGGAGGTTGAAAGCTGAACATTCCAAAGGGTAGATGCTGCTGGAATTAGGACTTCCTTGTAGAAGCTTGTGAGGAGAGATTACCATCCTTTCTTGTTTCATTTGGAAGTGGGTGAGCTTGTCAAAGTAGAGGAAAACTCTTGCTGGACCCTGGGAGGAATTTGCACAACACCAAGGCTCAGGTTGTAATGGTTTCTTTTGTTTCCTATTAATACAAATAAGTCCATTCTTCTCAACAATTTGTTATTAATGAGTTGTTTCATATACTCCTTGGTCTGTATGTTGAATATGTTTATTTTATGAGATATTAGGTGCTATTTAATCGTTTGATTGTTAGTGAATGCAGGTTTCGAGAAGTGAAGGAGGAGCTCATCTGGATCGACGAGGCTAGACTACTACAACAGTGTGGGACTACAGGTAGGATCTAAAACACTTGGTTTCTCATATGATAATGCATGTTTAGAGAAGGATTGCTCTTAATTGTCTTGTTTGTCACTAGAAAGTCTTAGGCTTCTAGGGAGGTTGGTTTTGTCTGCAATATTAACTCTTTCCACATGACACCAGTCATACAATACATCCATGTCCAACCACTAGTTCCGATAGCAGAACATTACAGCCACAACCACCTGCTCCTCCAAAGACATGTACTAGCTCTACGCAGTGGAGAAGTCAAGGCTCATTACAATACTATCCAACCTCTATCCAAGATACTCTTATCAGAAACTTGGCTGAACAAAAGCCTTTACAATAAGTTACGAGAGACTATTTATAGAAAAGGGTGGGGTGACCCTTGACATTCCCCTTTGTGACAATTCATCTAGCCTCATGACTCTTCCTCGACTCTATGACTGTTACATCCAACTATCAACACTTAACTTATACTTGAAAAGATGTTACATTACAATGCACATGTACCCATGTGAGACAAAATGGCTTGAGAAAGCCATGCTAGACATCACTATGACTTAGACCACCATGGATGTCCAACTCCTCAACATCCTCACGTTGATCAAAAGTAACATACTGATGCCAAGATTAGTATTCAATGATGGTGTCTGTGTGCTCCAAGGTGACATCTTTCTGGAACCTGACTCTTGCCTCCATAGCATCTGGGTACACTACTCGAGCTCCTCTGCCCAAATCATCTATAATCATGTGCATCATGTTCTTCATTGTGGTTGGACCAGCAACATACTTGTGCATGATGTTTGCACTAATGGGCAAGTCTGGGCTGGTAGCAATCTACATCAACTCGTTGAAGTACGAGTCAAGATCTAGTCGGACCTGTGCCTTTGTCTTCACCTGGGTGAGAGACCCAATAGATGGGATCGCATGTCTGCACACCGCAACATCCATACTCTCGAATACACATGCATGGGAAGCCTATATACTCGTGATGAGTTGCAGGAGCTCTTCATGGTTCTAAATATGACTCGAGATGTGTGCATTTAGCTCGATTGCACTGGCCTTCATCATATTGGGAAAGTGAAGCAGGGATCCCTTGTATCTCATCATCCATGTTTGCATGTAATCAATGGCAGCATGCAAGTTTTCCAAGATACATTCTCTTCTAGCACATCATTGCTGCCATCTATTCAGATGGTTGAATGCCTTATGAATGGTACCAAACTTGGAGTACAATTCTTGCATAACTGTGTCCAAGGACAATACTTCGTCTAGTATTGGCTTCTTCAGTTTAGTTCGAGAGAACCTTGTCACCAAATCTCCTCCTTGGTTGGTCGTCGGTAGTTCCTTATCCATTCACTCATTCTCAACTATCAGAAAGCAAACACTTGAGCTAGTGGATTTGGCATACACTCTAGTAGCATCGACTAAGGCTATCGGATGTTTGCACACGTCATGCATGGTCAGTCATTCCTAAACTTGTGCAAGAGATGTATGATCATCTAAAGTCGACATTCTACAAGACTGCACAACTCTATGTCGAGATTCATCGAATGAGATGTTGTGCATCTCTCCTTCTAGGTGATCTCCAAGGATCTCAGTGTCTCCTTGGTCCCTTGACACTTTCGCATATTCTAGATGCGGTGAAGTAGGTAAGTTGACCTCTTGGTGGTGAGGCATGAGGTTGGTGTGCTGTTCCAATTCCTGTTGCTCCATATCAATATCCAATTGTTGAAGTTCTTGCTCTATCTCATGAATGAAGTCCTACTCCTGTGGTGGTTCACCCTGTCTGCTTGATGCCAGTTGTTTTGATGAGTCCACTACCTATGTAGGCTATCTTTTATCTATTTTCACATGTTGCACCCCCTTTTGTACCTATTGTTTATGGGCTTCCCTCTCCTATTTTCACAGCTCTTGTTCCTTCTGAAGTTGCTCCTTTAGCTCATGCAACTCATTCTCTATTTCCTCCATTCTTCTCTTCTCCTTCTGCCTTTGAGTGATTCGCTTGTCGCGCTATTCCCTCTTTATCTATATAGCCAAAGCTACTTTCTCCACAAGTGGATCTTCTCAAAACTTGTAGCTTTTCTCTTCCTCCACGTGATCAGAAATCTTCCTCTTGCCCTTGTTGCACACTGGTATGCTTACTTTTGCTACTGCTTCTGGTGCTGGTGCTCTCTGAGATGTTGTTTCACTAACCACTCCACAACGAAGCCAACCTATTCATTAGGTCTAGTGAAACTGTAGCAATATCTCCATGGGTCCTCCTCCCCCCAATGAAATGCCACGTGGATCCAATTGCACTGTACTCTTGTGTAGTGATCTTTCACAAGACAATGTGGGTCATACAGATTGTAACTTCGAAGGTCGAATGGGTACTTCTTCATTTGTTCTTCTTTGACATCCACTTGCTTGAAACTTTGGATCTCGTATAACCCAATCCATAATGGAAGAGCGGGCCAAGGTTCCTTCTTCTTCCACTGTAGTCTAGTTGTCAATCCTATCGAGATGTGATATGCTACTTCCTACATGATGAGGATGTCCAAAGAAAACCTTGGTAGAACATGGAGAGGCTTCTTTGTGCTAAACACATGTATGAAGGTGTCGTACAGTGAGGCATACCAATCAACAATGTCTAACAGTGCCTCCATTGTTGCCTTCGACATGTAGTGTTGATCCTATTCGAATATCATCTTGTAAACCAGTCTAACAAAATGATCGGACAACTATGTGATAACTCCTTTGAAGCTACATTCAAGCAAAAACTTACAATACGTGTTCACAGCAGTCTTAGTCGGTGACCATGCCCACTATAAGTGCGGGAACTCATGTCAGGCATATATTGCATCTAAGATGTAGGCAGACATGTATACCTCTTCTTGCATACCTCCAGGTGAATGTTGAACCTTTGTTACATGTTCCTTCAGCTGATGAGCCAACATGCTGGACCAGTTACATGGTTTTACTTCTCTGATCAGTTGGTCCAATATGATTACCCAACTTTGTGGGAAGGTTTTTATGCTTTCTTGGCCATACAGTCAACTTGAAAATATGACGAAGTATTGATATGTCTTCCACAATATCTTCATCTTGTAGATCTGCGTGGGTGTCATCGTGAATCTAGCTGGCTCCTTTACCCAGTTCTTCATAATGTCTTTAAAGTTGGCACTACTGTTGGGTAAGATGAATGGAGTCTCCATGGTAGTCATGGGCTCTGACATCTGATACATCTCATCATAATCCTATGCCCAGAAGTTTGTAATCTTCATCCCACTCACACTGCTCAAAGTCATCGTCTCGGGATCATTGTTCGAGATGATCTACTGTATCATGTCTGCGCATGGGAACAGAGGGTATCTACATGTAATCCGTGACAAGATGGACTTGTGAATTTTCACATACACCTAGCAGTCTTCAAGGTCTTCCCTAAAAGTGCCTACAAATTCTTCATTGACCTCTTGCCATTTCAGCTTTATGTCCTTGCCTAGAAACAACTTGGTATCTTCATTGATCGGTAAACTTGGTGACACTCGCTCAACTGTTGCTCCAGTTTCACTTCTGTCGGTGTCTTTTCATCCTACTCTCTTGGAATCCATTGATCCCACACTACCAAGAGGCAGATGAACACCTAAAATATATGGAGACAAAGTGACATGCATGGCAATAAATATGTCAACGAAAAACAAATTTGGGAATGACATGACACATATTGCAGATTGATAGGCAAAGATTATACAATTTCTTCTGTGAGGTTGGGTGGCTGGTTATCAGAACTATTAAAAAGGTAGTCTAGGCTATCTGGGAGGTAATACTCACTACTGGATTTGTGCAATGTGCAATCCAGGCTCACTGCTGACTACTAGAATTTCACAATGTGTAATTCCAGCTGGCAATGATTACGGGCTCAGTGACTACACTGCACAATTTTCTGGGCCAGTCATCACTGTCCCTTAGAAATGTGCAAATTAGTCCTAGAGGATAGTTCCTGGGAAGAAATGTGCATTTATCAAGAGGATTATAGAGCCTTCATTCTCCAGATTTCACAAAGATTTCTTGGTGAGGCAGCGTTCAGGCCAAGGCTGGCTAGACTCGCCGACAGGGCAATTGAAAGCAAATGTGATAGTGAATGCATGTCAATACCGAGTGAAAGTAGAATTTTTTAATCGTGCATGAAAACATTGAATGAAAGAATTAGAAAACAGAACAACATGTATGTGGGTGAAGCGAGTGGCCGATTCGATGACCGTTCATGAAAAAGAGTTTCATGCATGCAACAACAGTGAGATAGAAACAGAAACCAAACTGGTGCCAGTACAAGATAGTATGCATGTAAATGACAACAAGCATTCAAATAAATCAAGAAAAAAACACTTGGAGGGAAGATTCTAAAACGATTTTTTCATGTAACCTCTCACTGCTAAAAATAGCTCCATTAATTGAGGGATGATTTTTGCATGTTTCCTTTTGATCTTTTGGCAAAAAGCAATCCATGCATGCAAGTCAATTTTCCTTGGTCTCAGGAGGAATTGGTCAACCCAACTGTAGGGATAAAATCCACATTTTTGGATGGGATCTAGGCTGGATGCCGAGGAGATTTGCGCAAATTCTAGGCAGAGTAGTTGACTGTTGCCAAATATTATGAAATTCATGGGCTAAGAAGCCTTGCTCAGAAGAATCATGCAATTTTCTAGATGAAGCCTGACTGGAATAATTGCACAATTCTAGAGCCCAACACGCTATTAGGCATAATTGCACAACTTCAGGAGGGAAGGTTGGTTTTCCTCCATAATTGCACAATTTCTTAAAGGAGTTTCTTAGTCTGTAGCTAAACCAAGTCTGAAGGAACAACCTGTGAGGGGAATTCATCAAGCTTTGATGGATAGGAAATATTTTTGCGAGGAAAATTACTAAAGCTTGTGTACTTAATGAAGCAATACACAATTCTGTGAAAGGTTGGTAGGGAAGCTCCAAAATGAAGCTAAGGAAAAATTTTGTAGGGTAGTTGTAGCTGTTGGAATAGAAGGTGAGCCAATAATCCAAAGTGATGGTTAAACCAACAACATGCCTTAGTAATATTCATGCATACATATACATAAAGAGTCCATAGATACATGCATGAGAAAAAAGCTTATATCATTAGGGTAACCCAAATCACTGAAATACAATAACAACATATGCATGAAACGTGCTAGTTTTGTTATATTAAAAGTGAAAGTTCCAATCATACAGTACAACCATTTTCAACCACTAGTCATGATAGCGGAATGTTATAGTCATTGCCAATTGCTCCTCCAAAGAGATGAACTAGCTCTACACTGTGGAGAAGTCAAGGCTCATTACAATACACTCCAAGCTTTCTCTAAGATACTCCTATAGGAAGCTTGGCTACCCACTAAGACTTAGAGAGTTTTGGGAAGGAAAACTCTTTGACATCCTCGAGATGATCCATGATGGTGAACTGATGCCAAGCTTCGTCATTCGTGATGGTGTCCACGTGCTCAGTGGTGATATTTTGATGAAAGTGAACTGATGCCTTCGTTGCATCTCGGAACACTAATATGGCTCCCTTTTCCAACTCGTTTGATAAAATGTGCATCATTGTCTTGAGTGCAACTAGACCAGAAACATACTGATTCATAGTGTTTGCGTTGATCTCCAAGTGTGTGTTGGTGACTATGCACATCAACTTTTTGACATACATTTTCAGCTCCAGTCGGACTTGGTTGTTGTCTTCGCCTCAGTGAGTGTGCCACTAGGTGGGATCACATGCATATGCACAATGAAATCCATGCTCTTGAACACCATTTCATGTGATCGACAACACTACTCACCCTGTCTGCTCCATTCTAGCTGCTAGGAAGTGTCTATAACCTGTATGGTCACAACTTCATCAGTCTATGCATGTTGCGCCTCTTGATGTACTTATTCCCATTGCAACACCTTCTCTCATTTGTGAAGCTCTTGTTCTTCCTTGAGTTGCCTCTCCAGCACCTGTAACTCCTCTCCATTTCTCTCTCTACCTTCACATGATCCTTCTATCGCGTTGTCACCTCATAGCCTCAATCTCCAAAGGTGCTCTCATCACAAGTGGATCTGCTTGAACTTACAGCTTTGCTCCACCTCCGCATTGTCAAAAACCTTCCTCTTACCTTTTTCGTGTGTAAGTCTACTACCATTTACTGTTATTGATGGTTTTTCTTGCTATGATGTCACTTCCATTTCATCTTGATATGATTTTATATGAACAACTTTATGTCTCCATAGATAGGCAAGTTCATAGACACTTTATCGACTGCATCCCTAGTTGCGCTCTCAATGGTGTCCTTTGACTCTAGTTTTTGTGGCCATTATACCTATACTTTAAAGAGGAAGATGAACAGTTGTGATACCTCGAGACATAGGAACACTCATGGCAAGAAATATGTTAATTGAAAACCAAAACAAACTAGAGGATTGACATGCAACATACCTATGTGGCTGTCTATGAAGATTGCACAATTTTCACCAGGAGGCTAGGAGACTGACTGCCAAAAATGCACAAGGCACAGTTGTTATACAACAAATTGACATCGTCATCAACTCATGGGGGAAAGACATGATAGCTAAAACAAAGACCACAATTAGAGGCCTTGATTACACACTAACATTGGTTGTGCACTAACAACTTGCTTTATAAAGCTTGTTATCAAGCCTGGAGGTGTGTTAGTGACCCTACTAAGGCATGTTTCTAGTATGGGAACAATGTTAGTGAAACTTAGTGAAGTTCTAAGGGTCAAAGGAACGAATTGAATCACAAATATCTAGATATTTGTTCCTAAAATTACTCAAGAAAAGCAAGGAAACATCCAAATTCGACCTATTTGGAGGATTTCTAATCTGAAAGAAGGAGGCAAACGGGAAAGAGCTGAACATCATGGAAAGTTCATTGCTTTTTCCCTAGTGAACTCAAGGAGGAGCTTGGCAACCCTAACTAAATTGATGTATAAGCAAAGTGAGGGCTATTGTGAGAGAGGTTAAAGCATTTGAAAGGATAGCATACTAGAGTGTTGAGAATTGACTCATATCATAAGAAGTGAGCAAGAAGGGAGAGAGAGAGAAGCTGGAGGGGTAAAGGAAGGCTGATACAACTAATGGTTGTAATCACTCTTCCAACATTAATATAGAACTGCAGTTGTACTATCTAGTTGTGGTGTTGATACTATCATTCATTTAGTTGTTTGTTCAATGCCTATTAGCATGAGTATCTTAGTTGTATGCAATTATATGTTCTTTTATATATTCATGTATTAGTTATCAGAGTTGTATGTTGTGACTACACTTGTGTCTTCTATGTGCAAGACTTGATTTGGAGCCAGCTTGGAGGGAGTTCTGCTTGGCTGCATTGTGATCTCCAAAAAATTCTACATGGAGTCTTGAGGTAATCTACTTCTAATGCTTTGATAGTTAGTTATTGTCTATGAACATGCATGTAACTTTGTGTAGTTGCAGATAATCTTACAGTTTGTCGCAGGTCCCAGGAAGACCTTTGAGGGTATCTACATTCTCCATACACCGTGCATTTTATCCTATAGTAGAATTGACCACTCCACTGGGGACTATACATCTAGTTCCCAGTTTACCTAGACTCTTCTCATTTTCTCCTCCTTCTAAAAGCTCTCTATACTTCTACAATCCCTTTCTGACCTAGCAAAAACCTTGCTGCATCTTGCTTACATACATTCATCTCTGAATCTAATCTTGAAAGCCACATTTTTGACTGATTTCCTACACTAACATAGGTTAGCAGGCTACATAGACTTTATAAAGCATTGTTCCTATTCATAGGGAGCGTTAGTGGGCCTGCTAACTCTTTGTAGCCACTATTAGAGAGTGTTAGTCTCCCAATACCTTGATTTTAGCAGTGTCTGAAAGCCAAAAGGGATAGGAAGCCTACTCATGGACTGAATGAAGATCTGTAACTGCATTTTGCTAGCAAAATAGGTGTCCTATTTTTTTTTTTTAGGAAATCATTTTTGTTTTTCTTTCTTAAAATCATTTTTACAAAATAAAGACACATTTTTTATGCATCCTTCTATTTAGCTGGTTAAAATCTACTCTATTTTGGTTCAAGTAGTTGTTAAGAAACATTGGAAAGAAGTTGTTTGGTTATGCATGTGTTAAATGAATGAAATGCATGGAAATAATATGAATATGTGAAAAAATCTCACTTGTAGAATATAGCTTGTTTTCATCGAATTGAATTTTTTTTAAAGAATTATTTTTTGTAAGATTTATTGAGTCAGAGTCTCATCACATTTCATACGTCAACTCCCCTATTGAAGACAATAATCAAGTACACATAAAATTTACCTAAAATCAATTAGTAACTATTTATTGAGCAAACAAACATTATCTAGGCTAGGATCTTGGGATTAGCAGAGTGAGTAAAACTACCCAAGATCGAACACCAAACTATTGTCATTAAAAGAGAGAAAAAATCCTTCTGCATTCATACTATTGGGACCACTCCAGTAAAAGCAAAGAAAAATATGAGAGAACATCAGACTGTAAGTGAAGGTAGCCCACCTTCTCTTACAAATCCTTTGGGTATTCTCTGTATTGGGGATCCCTTCGGGGATTTCAGAGCTAAGTCGGGGACTTAGGTATCCTACCTACACATTGTGCTATCTATGACTATGTCCTGCCTGGTGGTGTTTGTGATCTAAGGTATCTTTAGTGGCCAAACTTATAGGGACTTACACAAGGTGATTGGGACGGGCTGTCCTAGTAACTAACATAGATGGACCTACTATGTCTTTAGTTTTTGGGAGGGTGCTCGTCTTCACAAGAGTACTTGGCCCCTCAATTTGAGGTTTGGGAAAAGCTCTAGAGTCACTGTAATTGTACATCAGGCCAGCCTTCTCTGTTATTCATTGAGATACCGGGTTTCATCTCTAGCAATCAGTGCTTATTAGATAGGGTCATTTCCCTCTGTTTGCTGATTGATCAATTTAGAGTATTTTTTATATTTTTTATGCCCCAAGTGTTATCATTTTTAGACTTTAACAAATATCACGATAAAATTTATTGATAAAATTAATAGTCATCGTTGATACATCTAGCCCTCGTCATTGCTCTAGACAATTGCTAGGACTTCCTCCAATCATTGTGGAAGATTCGATGAGCACCAGTGAACTGGATTCCCCATCTTTGGGGAATCAATCTCCCAAATCTCACACAAAATCTGTTTGGACAACCAACAATTAAGGTTTGCTAGAGGATTTCTTCACAGAAGGATTTCTTCATAATTTTAACCCTCCGCTCACGAATCTGTTGGACCCACTCTTGATTCCAGTGGCACCTGTACTTCCCGTTTCTGTAGGTGGAACATTTCCACCCATTCCGTCGATGACTAACGGATCATGGATCTTTGAAGATGCTTTCGGTCTTTCACCACTTCCCCAGTTTACGATCACCACAAAATTGTTGATGGTGAACCTCGCTATCCCATTTGACCAAGGTACAACCACTCATATGACACCATCTATGAGTGGAACCCAGTCGATGCTGGGTTCCACCCCTTTAGTGTCAAACTGCATACCTTTGACAAGTGCAACATACAACGCTCCCTATAATTTTCAATGTGGCACTATGGGTATGGTTCCCATCTACCAACAACATGGTCGGCCACCATTGTATAGTTCAAACCCCCAGATCCATATACCTAGGGGGGTTCCCAATATGCACATGTCAATAGGGAATGTAACAATTGCCCCTCGATTCTCAGGCATGAAAGGTCAGTCGCTAATTGACATGAGTATTCCCTCTATCAATCAAGGACAAATGGTTAGTTCTGTGTCGGGCAAGAATCCTCAAGGCATTCCCAACCAATCCATGGGGGCACCCTACTCACACATTCAAATGAGTCAAGGAGTTAGTGCTTATTTTGGGGACAATTCTATACCCCAGTATCAAAATCCTCATGGAAATCCACTCTACAACACCATACCTCAAGGAAACTACTACACCATGCAACCCATGTACAATATTGGGATCCAAATGATGGGAATAGGGCAAAGCTCCTCAAGTCATCCATTATCACCATGGTCCAATGTGGGGGCACCAAACTCTCTGCCTTTCTTGGAAATGTTGGATATACCCAACTTATACAAGCTGACGAACGACCCCATCTATCAAAACTTACAATGGATGTTGATCCCACATAAGATACCAATGGACATCCCAAAGTTTGATGGAAAGCAAGGGGAAGATCCGGGCACCCATATCACCACCTACCATCTTTGGTGTGTTTCAAACTCTATGGTGGATGATAGTGTCTGGTTACGTCTTTTTCCCCACACTCTCACTAGCAACCCAATGAAATGGTATATTGAGTTACCACACACATTAGTAAACACCTTCAACGCTTTAGCGATGGAATTCCTAAAGCACTTCCAGCTACCCATCCGCTATGAGACTGGGACAGAGCTCCTCACTTCATTTCATCAAGATGTCACCACCCACATCTCTAATCATATACATGAATGGAGACGTAGGTGGAGGTTAGTCAAAGCTCCCCTCCCAAATTTCTCTTAATGGACTGGTTCTACAAGTCCTTACTCCTACAAATCGCTAGAGATGTTGCTCTAGGTGGTGCAATCACAGAAGGCCAATCTATACGTTGTGCCCAAAACTTAGATCTGATATATTCACAGTCTAGCACTCTTTGTGACATAATCCCCAATTCCCCTAGAAACCCAAATGTTTCTGCTACTCAGCACCCTAGAGTGCACACCGACAACATTGTTGGTGCAACCTCTGGCGCTGTTGTAAAACAACTCAGCGGTCACATCGCTGAGATGTCGGTGGACCCCTCTACCAAATTGACTGCTCTTCCTACCACCGCGATAAACTCTGTGTAGTCTACCCAAAACTCTGGTGGCAAGAATGTCAAGAAGAATAAGAAAAATACCACTCCTTCTGAGGAGCAGTCAACAAAGCAGCCAAACCCAAAACAAAAGGTTGTTGTACTTATTGATGAGGAAAAGGATAAACTCTGCATATATCCATGCAAACTCTGTGCTGAGGACCACATGACCTGGCGTTATCCGTGTCTTTAGGAATGCACATAATACCTTGCCAAAAGGGATATTGGTAAGACCCTCGCTATCCTTAGAAATCCTTTTCCCGCTCAGCAAGAGCAAAATATTATTGGAAACAAACCACAACCCCCACAAGGGGGAAATGATGGTTCGCAACATCCTTCAGCTGGTGAAGGATCTTCTACTATTTACACATTTGAAATGGTAGAACTCACCACAAGGGTCAAATCTTATGGAGCTCCTGTCGCTCATGCAATAGAACCTTCCTCAAGTCCAAACCCACCGCCACCCAACGATTTGCATATTGAAAGGCCAGTTGCGGACATTGTAATTCGACCCTCAAAAAGGGATCTTTGATGCACAACACACAATACATCTACATGTGTCGCCCAAAACTAAAACATTGTAGAAGATTTGGCGCAAGCACTATCGTCTATGTCATTGCTCAAAGTATTACAAACATGCCCAACACAATGGAAAGCTTTTCTTTTGGCTATTGGTGGCATCGACCCAAAGGATTCCATGCTTGCTATTTTCAACATGGACAAGTGTAAACCTCCCCTTTCTCACCAGCTTGCATTTCAGGTGCATATAACTTCGAAAGGTAAAGGTATACATAGAACTGTCATCAACGAAGGTGCTTCTACCAGTGTCATGTCGGCTTCATGTTGGCTTGCCTTGGGTTCTCCAACCCTAAACCCACCATCGAACTCCATTAAATCCTTCGATGACCACACCTTTATCCCAAAAGTATACCTAGCTAGTTTCCCCATCACTTTGTATGGGAAAATGGTATCGGTGGACATAGAAGTCGTAGACAAAAAACTCGACTATAATCTCTTGTTGGATTGTAATTGGACATATTCCATGGTGGCTGTCGTATCTACTGTATTTCACATCATCCTATTTCCATTGTATGGAAAGGTAGTTACAATAGATCAATTGCCTTTCTGCACCCCTAATTATTCACCATTACCAATTGGCTTCGTACACCTAGTAGGAGATGGAACTGACCCTTATGTCAGTTTAGGTACTGGTCTACTAAAGGCTTCTTCCCTCATGGGTTGTTTTCCTCTTCAGATACCCAAGGTTTCATAGACAGTCAACATGCTTTCATGTATTCCTCATGAACAGACCAATCCAGGGATCCTACCAGCTCCTTCAGACCTTGACACATTCAAAGAACAAATGCAATTGTCACCAGCTGAATTGGCCTACCAAGCCATTCAGTTTGCATCTGCCTCTCCAGTCCCATTGGTTACTGCCAATGGTACAACAACCCCTCCCATAACTTCTCTTCCTTTCGATCCACTCAATCAAGTCCTACCTACAGACAAATATATTCTATAATTCATGAGTTTAGGAGAGCGACCTTGGGAGGATTGGCACCATCATGTTTCGATATCTAATTTGGACACGGTACCTCTTCAAATCCTATCCCCTGACATACCAGAAATCATTTCCTAACCCTATACGACGATCCAAGCTTTGGATGCAGAAGGAAACATGGGCAATATTTTGAAGACATTGCTCATCGATATTTCTATCAAGATAGACATCGTGGAAAACATGCAAATTGGAGCCGATTGCAATCCTGAGAAAATTGCAAGCTTCACCTGCCTATTTAAGGAATCCCACGTTGTATTCAGTGGGTCTCACGAGGAAATTCCCAGCATTAACCTGTCTATTTCCATGCATGAGATCGAGCTTTACGACGATGAAAAACCCATTGAGTTTCAGATCTCTTCCCTGGAAATAGCCATTGAACCCCTGCCCGACACTACTACTAAAGAAGAATGCTTACTATACCTTAAATAGTTGGATAAAACCCGTCGAGATGTCAACTTGGCACTCGAGGCTCACAAGCACTGGGTACAATCCCAATTTGTGAAAGAGGTTAAGCTTCGTTCTCACCAAGAGGGAACCTAGTGTTGCTCTATCATCCAAAACATGACCTCTTGGAGGCATGCACGCTTCAACTCCTATGGCTAGGTCCCTATGTCGTAAAGAAGTCCTCCCGACAAGGGCATATGAACTGTAGGACTGGGAAGGAGTCCCACTCAAGGAGCCCAAATATGGGCTCTAACTAAAAAAGTATTATGCCTAATATTGCACTGGGCATGTTCTTTGTAATTTTATGTATTCATAAGTTTTTCTTCCCTTTTTGGTGTGATTGGATTGTTTTTTTATTTAGTGGAGTACTTGTCTCATACATTCTTCTCGCAATGCAGATGTCTTACTCACCCTTAGCATATGTAGGATACGTAGATGGTGCCGGTCGTCACACACGACACATTACATTAGCTTCTTGGGTCATCTACACACCTGAGTCAGAACTATTTTATTCCGGGGGAGTCTTTCTTGAAACCACCACCAACAATATTGCTGAGTACATGTCTATAATTTCACTTCTCATGGAAGCATCATCAAGGGACATCTCCAATCTAGTGGTCACATTAGACTTCTAGCTAGTCATTATGCACTTGACAAATCGTTATCACATCTGTAATCCAACCTTGTTACATCATTATCTAAGCGTGCGACTCCTGGAACGTCAATTTGATATAATCACATATGAACACATTCCTCAATAATTTAATGCGATTGCTAATTCATTAGCTAACTATGTATTAGATTGGCACCTGTCTCATTCTTTATAGAAGCATGCATGGATAGTAAAAATTTACTGAGTGTGATGCAGTAAAGTGTTCCCTCTATGGACAGAGGCAACCCCTCTAGCCCTAGAGTGGGTCTAGTCACAAACAAGGATAGATCCACAATAACTTTCCTTAAAAAGTCAAAGTTGGAGACCTACCTTAGCCAGTGGTCGATGGAGTTCCATTGTGTTGTTCCATCTTTCGCTTCCTTCTCCTCAATGAGTGATCAACCTGAAACAAAGCAAAGGAAATACAACAAAGCACGTAACCGAGAACAACAATGAACTATTTACTCACAAAGTCAAGAAGTCATGAGCTGTCAAGTACATTACATACAAGACGTAGGAAAACATCATTTATTACATTAATAATGAAATAAGAGTAAGCTTACAACCAAAGTCTTGACATCACAAGCCTTCTCAGATGGATCCATCCAGCATGTTCTTCAATCATTCACTCTTTGAAGATGGATCTCCCAACATACAAGTCTCTCTCTCTCATTGACAAGTTTAACATGAAATCAAGGGCACTTCACAACCTTCCCCAAACTAGCAACACTCTCACACTTATCACACTCACACCAACTATCTATCAAAGCACTAACAGCACTGTTCAAACAAAGAATTTTCCAACTAGCTAATCATATCAAAGGTGAGTGTTTAAATAGGAGAAGGAGTCTCCATGAAAGGTGGAAGGGAGAGCTTATCACCAAGGAAGGTAGTGCAATTGACGGAACTGCGACACCGGGGAAGGAAGCGCGACACAAACTATGCGAACAACTAGGTCAGGAGTCATCCAGAAGGACGACTGTTGGAACAAATTCACCCAATCTGGATCATCGTGGGTACATCACTAAGCTTCAGCGCTGACATCGCTAGTGATCAGTGTAGCCAGTCAGATCATCGCTAAAGGTAACACATAGCCCCACGATGGTGCATAAAATCAGGACATCGCGGGAATCATATGTACTTCCATGCTGGCAGTGCGGATGGACTATGCATGAGCACCTTTTAGCACATATATTAAGCCCATAGTCGTGATGAGGCAGATAACTTAGGAAAAGTGGGTCAATTGGCATCATTAGAGAGCATTTGTTCAGTACGAGCATGTTTGACTTGGACACATGATACAATGAAAGGACAAGGAGTGAAGGTAGTGATAAATTACTGTGTAACACTGAGTTAAATTAATTTTTTACAAAAACATTTAAAGCACATTTACACCGTCAAAACACCAAAATGTATGTATAGATATATAGATAAAAATCCAGTCTTTTACATCAAAATATTCCAAAACTTGGATGATTTAAGTACAAAATGGCTATAAAAACCCAGCTACAAGCACTCATTAGCTATGCCAAAACAATTGCTAAAAAGAGCCTATTGCTCATGAAATGCTAAAATCACTCTAGCTATCCTCCAAAGAGGAACAAGAAACTACTTAGGTACACCGACTGTGTGCCGCTACATGTGAGCACGAATATTCCTTTATAGGAAGAGGGTGGAAACCCATAGTCAAGCCTTCAAGATTCCTCAGAAGCTCGTGAAGACTATCGACATTGCCGCCTCCAGCAAGTATTTGGCCTCTTCATCGCATATGGTGAGGTTCGCCTGCAGGTCGTAATGGTGCCACATCTGTGTTAAGCATAAAACTTCATGTCAGTTCTTATTTCACCTATAAAAAACATTACATAAACATTCAAAAGTTCAATACTTAAAAGCACTATCAAAAATCATTCTCACCTTGAGGACCCCAGATGGTCCCAGGCAGCAGCATCAATTCCGAGTTCTCGGTCAAGTCCATGCCCTCATAAGCATAGTCATCAATCATCACGATTTGGCCACGAAGCCAATGGAAGAAATCTTCCTTGAAGAAATGTGGGATTGGTCCTCGTCCTCTGTGAGGATCGAGTGATGACCAGCAACCTTGCCTTGGCTCCCTTGGATCAAGGGGACCTAAGCTCATCATTGGGCACATAACAAGAACCCTCTCAAGAAAGAATGAGAGTATGATAGTACCATACCCAAAACTATGTTGGGTACGATTCTTGCATGTCGTTAACTCTACCTTCAACTGACAAAGCACTTCTTCACACCAGTTGAACATCTGTGGCTAGACACAGTCAACTACAAGAAATAGTTGGGCATTTTTCACAACGTGGGGACTCTTTGACCCCACTAACTGCACAATCAACCATAAAATTGCCCGCATAGATCTGGACCTTATCCTCTCTATGGGGACTCTATTGCTGACTAGTCCACTCTCAGGGATGCAGTAGGATTGCACCAGCTCTAAGGTAGATCATGGATCTGGCCTACCACCAGTAAGGTTTTCCTGTGCCCCATGACATGAAAAACCAGTTAAAAAGTATATGTCATCATGATCAATAACTAGCTCCTGATCTCCAATCTTGAACACTTTCTCATGTTCATCCCAGTGCTTGATAATCCATCTCAATAAATCCTCCTACCCTTTCATCAGCTCTAGCTTTGCATACTTCAGTAAACCGTAGTGGTGTGATGCAAGTATGCCTGCTAGATCATTTCACATCAGCAATTCATGGCTATCATGGGCCCGTTCTCTCCATAGGCTTGTCATTATAGCCTGAAACCTGCACAAAATAACCCTACAAACAATCAAAAAGGGACAAAATCACTTCAGGAATGCTCACATGAGGTTCTTAACTGCGCTCCATAGCGCTAACGCTACCCCCAATGCTACACAGGGAGGATTAACACCCTCTATTAGCTCGTATAGGGCGTTTATCACTCCCTGCAGGCCATCTAGAGGGCGTTAGTGTGCAAGCAGGGCTTTAGGGCACCTCAGATATGCAAAATTCCGCCCTTAAAACTATCAAGAAAGGTTAAGCAATGCATAGAGAAAGGTTTTAGCCACTACTTATGACTGGTGGCACGTCGAATGGTCGCCCGGATCTCCTGCAATGGTCCATGAAAAATCTTCTCCTCTTTAGCTCCAAACTTCTTTCACAAATCTCAAATAGTGAGAATGGAAAATGTGAAAACTCAAAACATTTCCTTATATTTATTTTTGGACACGTGATTTTTTGAAATCATTAAAGAGGAAGTAGTCCATTCTCCATGATTTTATATCATGCATGAACCCATATGGTTGGAATTGTTGCCTTTTCTATATATGTTTATGTTTTTGAAGAAAGTACCTTCAGGAATGAAAAGCAATAAAAGCTACATGCAATTCACAAAAGAGCACTCTTCTTTTATGGGATCTTTTCTTGCTCTCAAAACATTGAAAAAACTTCGAGTTCTTCATCGTTGGGCTCGTTAAACATATACGACGAAGGTTAGAGCAACTCTTTTTCGATCTTTTTCTAGCTCATTAAATTGAAAAAGACCATTTGAGTATTCCTTTTAGGCGCTTTTTTCTCACTCATTAAACTGAAAAAATCCCTAGTTTTGTCATTAGACTTGTTAAATGTTTATAAAGATGAACCAAGCATTCTTTTAGGTACTTTTCTTGCTCATTAAACTGAAAAATCCCTAGTTTTTGTCATTGGGCTCATTAAAAATATACGGCAGCAACAAGAGCACTTTCTTTTTTGGGACCGTTTCTCGCTCTTAAAATCGAAAAATCCCTGTGTTTTTTTCCTCCTTCAAGCTCGTTAAATCTACAAAGAAGGAATGAGCTATTCTTTTACCTCATTTTCCTCGCTCACTAAATTGAAAAAGATACCTTGAGTTTTCTTCATTCGACTCATTAAAATTTGATGAAGGTATTGAGTTTGTCGTCACATGACTCATTAAAAATTCACGAAAAAATGAGTTTAGTTCGTCTCCTCGTACTCGTAACAAAATGAGGTCAACATCTATTGAACATAGATTTCTCTTTAGCCATATTCAATACGTTAACTTACGGAAAAGTAATCGATCTAGGTATACTATTAACCTTTTGTCGCACCCGATTAACAACTATGACAAAGGGACCACCATGGAGTTTCTCTTTACAGTCTTTTCAGACTCTCTAAATATGAAAAGACCACCGAGTTGTCTAGTCTGGAATCTTTAAATTACACAGACAAGATATACAGTCACTCTTTTTACGATACTTTTCAGACTCTTAAAACATGAAAAAATCAATGAGTTTGCCTGTCTAGACTCATTAAACTAATCAGATAGGGCAGAGAGTCACTCTTTTTGTGGTCCTTTTTAGACTCTTTAAATATGAAAAGATCGATGATTTTACCCATCTGGACTCATTAAACTAATCAGATGGGGAAAGTTGACAGTATAGCTGCATTCAGTATTAGAAAGCATGGTTTGGTAGCAGTCATTCCCTTAAACATGGCACTCCCTCAGATAAACCTTCCTTGTGATGGCATCTCAATATGAAACCTACTATCCTATGAGTTTAGCCTAAAGACCCTGATGTGATTGCATCTCTATATCCTAACACTCTATAGTGTCCATGAGTCTAGTTCTACATGGTTAAAACCATTGGAATGCCTTCTATTGTTCAAGGGTTAACCTTTTGTTTCCTCCATCAAACTATCAAGCATATCCTTCCATCATGCCCTTTGTTGTCTAGACCCAAATGCTCAAAATATTCATCAACAAACAAAATCATTCTTGTCATGTTTCGTGTCGATTAATGTAGGACACATTATTGCCTACCTTCCAACATGTATCTTCCTATTGACTTCAACACTCTATCTAGGAAGACAGCCTAGGAACACATTCAGTGCCTTGGTACTTGCAAACATTAGTGGCAGGTTGCCTTGTGTTTGATCAGGGGTTCTCATTATTGGCTCCTGGTTAAGCGATTCTAACGGGTGTTCAACGACAAAGACATCTTTCATACTCATTATATTGTACTATGCATCACCATTATCAGTGGCCTTCCTCGCATCTGTTAATGGTCTCCATTATTGACTGGTAATCAGATGATTTTGTGCATGTTCAACGTCAATGCATATATTCACATGTATCGATCTATGCTATTCGGTGAAGCAGAAATCAAGACCTTGGGTAGAGGCTTGCATCGATCAGCCTTGTTTCCTCTCCCAAGTTGTGGATATTGTTTTTCGGAGACAGCTTATCAGGATGATTATATTATGACACTGGATCCACATTGTGCTTATCGGCAGCCAACATTATCATATCTCTTTGGATAAAATCACTTTGACATAGCTACTGAGCATGGGAATACTCGACTCAGGACATGATTTTAGCAGTTTATATATATGTGTGTGTGTGTGTGTATGTGTTGTATCAGGTTTCCGGTGCCGCCCGAAGCTCTGATCTCTCTCTCTCTCTTTGAAGGAAAATTAAAGCTTTAGTAAAGTATTTTCTTCATCATCACAACCTCTGATCTCATACTTTACGGGGCATCTGCTATACAAAAAATTGACCTCCTCATCAACTCAGAGGGGAAAGACATGATAGCTGAAACAAAGACCACAATCACAGTCTTTGATTCCACACTAACACTAACTATGCACTAACAACCTACTTTATAAAGCTTGTTACCAAGCCTAGAGGTGTGTTAGTGACCCTACTAAAGCATGTTGCTAGTCCGGGAACAACTTTAGTGAAACTTGGTGAAGTTCCAAGGGTCAAAGGAACGAATTGACTCACAAATATCTAGATATGTGTTCCTAAAATTACTCAATAAAATCAAGGAAAATCCAAATTCGTCCTATTTGGAGGATTTCTAATTTAATAGAAGGAGGCAAATGGGAAAGAGTTGAAAAGAATGGAAAGTTCATTGCTTTTGCCCTAGTGAACTCAAGGAGGAGCTTGGCAACCGTAACTCAATTGCTATATAAGCAAAGTGAGGGCTATTGTGAGAGAGGTCAGATCATTTGAAAGGATAAAATACTTGACTATTGAGCATTGACTCATATCATAAGAAGTGAGCAAGAAGGGAGAAAGAAGGAGAAGCTAGAGGGGTAAAGGAAGGTTGATACAACAGATGCTTGTAATCACTCTTCCAACATTAATATAGAACTGCAGTTGTACTATCTACTCGTGGTCTTGATACTATCATTCATTTATTTGTTTGTTCAATGCCTATTAGCATGAGTAGCTTAGTTGTGTGAAATTAGATGTTCTTTTATATATTCATGTATTAGTTATCAGAGTTGTATGTTGTGATTAGGCTTGTCTCTTGTATGTGTAGGACTTGATTTGGAGCCAGCTTTGAGGGAGTTCTACTTGGCTACATTGTGATCTCCAAATAAATCTACACAGAGACTTGAGGTAATCTACTTCTATTTCTTTGATAGTTAGTTATTGTCTATGAACATGCATGTAACTTTGTGTAGTTGCAGATAATCTTACAGTCTATTGAAGGTCCCAGGAAAACTTTTTTGGGTATCAACATTCTCCATACACCATGCATTTTATCCAATAGCAACAGTCCAGGCTTTCGGGAGGCTGACTGACTACTAGAACTACATAATGCATAGTCCAACCTAGCCTATTAAGGACTGAAACTGCACAATGCGCAATTTCATTCACCAGTGACATGCAAAACAAGAAAATGACATTGCGTAGTTTCTAGGACCAACAAAGCATTGCCTCACAGAATGGCAGAATGCAAGCTGGGAGGTTAGTACTAGGCCATGCTTGCTCAATTTCTGGAGGGAAGACAAAGCTTTCACTTCCAGAAATGCATAATGCTATTCGAGCAAGGCAAGGTCCAGGCCAAGGAAACCTAGATCTGTCCATGGGCGACTAAAAGCATGAGAAGTCTAAATGCATGGTGAAACTGAGTGTAAACAAGAGTGAATGATCATGCATGCAACCAGTAAGTTTGGGATTCATAAAATGGGAAAACATGCATGTGTGTGAAGTGGGTCACCGCAATGACAATAATCGGTGCAAAAATAGTGTCATGCATGCGGCGGTAGTGAGATGCAAACAAAAATTGAAACGGTGCTTCTACAAGCTAACATACATTAAAAAGGCAGCAAGAGTTCATTGAAATCAAGTGGACATCACTTACACAAAGCAAAAAACAAAAAATGACCAAAACGCAATGTAAGACATGAGAAGAAAAACTTACCCTGAAACAGCTAAGTTGAAGGTGCCAAACACTCCTAGATGTGACGTGGCATGTTAGAGTTGCAAGATTGATGTGAGGAATGAGATCTGCAGCATCCAGTAGATAAGTTTTGATAAGATCATCGTTATGACATGCATGCAACAAATCTAGGGAAAACTGACACTTAGCAAGAGGTTTCTAGAATGATCTTGCATGTAACTTCCAGCTGTTAAAAATAGATCCCTAAAATCTAGGGATGCCTTTTGCACGTTTCCTTTCTATTTTTTGAGAAAAGAATCCCATGCATGCAAATCAATATTTCTTGGTTCCGGAGTGAACCATTCACCCTAAAGGCACATGCAACAGCCTACAAGCATGGGATGAAAAATTGTGCAGCTTTTGGGCTGAGCAGGGCTGGTTGTTTGTCAGGGATTACACAATCTCTAGGATGAGTAGGTCACTGCCTCCTAGAATTGTGCAATTTCTGGGTTAAGGCCATGTGCCAAGTCAGATTGCGCAGTTTTCTGAGGGAGGACTGCCTTACTATTCTGCCCAATTTTGGAGCCCAATAGGCTGCCCAGATAATTTTTCCCAATTTCTGGAGGGAAGGCTGGCTCCCCTCCAGAATTGTGCCATTTTTTTGGGGTAGCCTCTCAGCCAACAAATAATTTAAGTCCAGAAGGTTTGTCTATAGGAGGGTGACAAACAAGATGACATGCATAGGCTAGCAGGCCACTGAAACTTAGTTGAAGCCTATGTACTTGATAGTGCAAGACATTTTGTTAAGGATGGTTGGTAGGGAGGCTCCAAAATGAAGCTAAGGCAAAATTTTGAAGGGTGGTTGTAGTTGCTACAACACTTGGTGACACACTAGTAGATCTCCAGGTCTCTACATGGACCTTGTTCATGAAAAGAAAGTCTAACACCTCTAGAAGTATTTTTCAATTCTATGATCATCTTGGCTTCTACACTTGCTTGATTGTAAGATGTAGCATCCACCATGCTCTTGATCGGTCGGCACACATTCCAAGCCAAGCCAACATAGTTGTTTCGATTGGGATGAGGGGTATATTGGTGCATAATCCATATGATAGTCAAAGTTTAAGTTTTCCTCTTTGTGGTTGCTCCATTGCGAGTAGGTCTGAACGATACACCGATGGAGTCACACAAGAACACAAGCATCACTCTGATGCTAGCAAGCCTGGTCAGTACCCCAACAGAGTTATTTGCATCACCTCTCTATGTAGGAAGCCTTTCTCTTCTTTCACCTTACTCATTTTTCAAATTTTTTCATATTTTCATATTTTCATTTTCATTTTTAACTATTCATCGAACTTAATCATTTCAGAGGCAGAAGAGGGATCCTGACCTATTGAGATAGAAGAAATTGTCCCTTTAGAGAAGTAGTTTGTATGTACCTCTGACATTCTTGTTAAGGTTTCCCCGCCACCTTACTCTACTTGAATGATCTGACAAGGATTAACCCAAAAACAACCGTTTAGAGTAGGTGATACTAGTTAGCATGCAAGCATTGTGTTTTCACCAAGCTTCACTATGAACAAAACGTATTTTCCCTTGGTGTATCATGGACTGAAGACAACAATTTATACATACAAAGATAGGACAATAGAAAACCAAGTATTGATAACTGCACAAGTCCTCTTTTGCTTTACCTTGCTTTTTTCCAGAGTCACACACAAACCATGCAAAACTATCCTACGAATATAAACAAGCAAACAGACCTGAAAACAAAGCAAAAGCAGAAGTAAATGCATAAGGAGTGCGAGTAAGAAAACAAACAAGAAAGCAAGAAAACAGACAAAGTAAGAAGCAAATATGCATGCAAGAAAACAAACCAAAAGAAAACACTACTCCTACTCCTAAGCTAATGGTGCATGGGTCTTCTCACAAGAGTAAGCTTTCTTTTTAGAGTGACGATGATCATATCCCCCTAAACTTTTAGAGCCATGTAAATTGCATTGTTTACATAGTTTTTGATAGCCATGTGGTTTATTGGAGCTGGTGGTAGCTTGAGCAACTTTCATCTGAGAGCAGAGTTCAATAATGACAACGTTAATAGCTTGTCTTATAACACCAAATTTATAGGCACCAATCTTTCCAGGAAGCTTAATACTTCCAGCGCAGTCATTAGCGCACTAGTTAACCCATGTTGCTGAAGGAATGATTTGTGAACATCACAGCCATGTGAACCAAAAAACATGAAAGATATAACAATGAAGACAAACACACTCTAACTTTAAATGAGTCCATGGAACAAACATGAGTGCGAGTGCATGACATGCAATCCGTGGACTTACAATGGTGATGTTCGACACTGTGTGTAGATGTTAAGCAAATGCATACTCTTGACTATGATATGCAAGCAAATGAAAGAAGCAAAGACAACTTGCATCATGCACGTGTGCTTTCTATGTAATATTCCTCCAATGCATGAGTGATGGGATCATGTAGTTTGAGTGGAGGAAGAATAATCTGGGTGTTTGGTTGATCTTATATGCAAAGTAGAGAGTTATGAGGATCTTTGTGTGTTTCAACAATTTCTTGGTCACAAGTGAAACCATCCTCACAATAGCGAGGGCCTGACATAACCATCAACTTAGGCTGAAGTGCCTCGACAACATATAGGGTTTCAAATTCATTGTTAGGTATATCATCAGAGACCAGTGGCTTAGACAAATTAACAGTGATTGAATCAACATCATGATCAAATGAAGAAGTACAGAGATCATGATAGTCATGATCAAAAAATTTGGGATGCTCGAGGACATCCTCATGATATGATGAATCGTGTAGAGAGGTAGATGAGAAGCAAGCATGTTCACACTCTGTGTTTTCATAAATGATAGATGGAAGATTGGACATATTTTTAGAGGAATATGTGTCCTCTCTGCAATGTAATGAAAGACTGACATCTGATGTGTCCTATGAATGATCAAAAGTAGAAACATACAGAAATGAGTTTTCATAGGGGAAATCAATAGTGGAATAATCACAAGGGATGTCAAGATATAGCAGGTGAGGCGCGGATGGAAGGGATTCATCCTTCACCATAGGTTCTTCTTTAGATTCCTGCACACACTCATTATGAATGATGGCATAGGTTGGCTGCATAACACTAACTCCATCGACAACTTGATCCTCATTCACAACAGGTGAGAAATCTCGAATGGAAGAACATGAGAAAGTACAATCTGAAAGATCAACAAAATGTGGGGACAAAGGTTGAGGGAACAAATCCATGTGACAACCAGTAGGATTTCAAGTCAAATCTACACAGATATTAGGAGCATGTGGGGTGGGAGGATGTGACAGTTCAACATATGTGTGTGCATGTTCTCCCACATCACTCTATGGTGGTGGAGCTATTTGATGAGGTCAAGGAAGACAACCACTTGTCTATGCTTGCCTATGATTATGCAGCTCCATCACCAAAGTGTGCTGAGCAGGGTTTGAATGATTTCAAGAATCGTAGATTTTTAGATATGTGAAGAAGATAATCAAATTGTCCATCGAGAAATTCCAATTCAATTTCATCCTTGGGAAATCAGTATGCAAGATTATGAAAGCACATGTAAAACTATTCAATGGATTCATTAAGTGCTTTCCATAATTCTAAAATTTCTTTGTTGAGTGCTTTATGGTCAAAATGATTGAAATCAAAGTTTATCTTTGTGACTAGGTGAGAAAGATAATGAATAGATTTTTCGGGCAACATGGCAAACCAATGCATGGGGTGCCCTCGAAGTGTGTAGGCAAACAACGTGCAGGTCATGTACTCTTCAGATATTCCATGTCTTTTGCATGAGGCTACAATGCCGATCGTGTGCCTAACCAAGGCTACATAGCCTCCAACATCGTATATTTTTTTTGACAGGTTATCCTAGAGCTCTTCTGAGATTTTGAGGTTTTTTCCATAAGACATACACTTTAGAAGAGAAACTTTGTAGTTATTCATGATAGATATGTAGAGATTCAAAACAAATTTGAGGACTCAATTTGTAATCAATCCCTCCTTCTAGCACCAGAAATGTTGACAGTGTTGGACCCACCAACATGTCAAGGGGATCTCCCCAGTAAGAAGTCCCAGCTAGACCTCAGACTATTTAATGTAGGAGTCCCAACAGTGGGTCGTGTGGTATTTCCTTGACCATAGTTGCATGCAGAGGTAAGTAGGATGCCCTTGTTGGTAGCAAGGGTGTGGCATGCATAGCAAACCGAGGAACGTGCATGAACTGTTCTAACACACAAAAAGTGGGCTGAGTGTGCCCCTTGGAAACCTATGGAAGCACATGGATTGGAAGGGAACACACGAGCGAAGATGCATCAGAAACTGGAAGGCAGGTGAGGCAACAATCCAAAGTGATGGTTAAAACAATAGCACACCTCAGTAAGATTCATACATACATATATAGAAGGAATCCATAGATACATGAATAAGGAACAACTACATATATCATTAGGGTAACACAAATAACTGAAATATAAAAACAACATATTCATGTAATGTGTTGGATCTGTTATATTAAAAGTGAAAGTTCCAATGATATAGTACAACCATGACCAACCTCTAGTCTCGATAGCAGAACGTTATAGTCACTGTCGCCTACTCCTCCAAAGATATGTCACAGCTTTACATTATGGAGAAGTCAAGGATTGTTACAATACACTCCAAGCTTTCTCTAAGATACTCCTATAGGAAGCTTGGCTGCCCAAAAGCCCTTACAATGAGTTATGAGGTTCTATAAATAGAAAAGGGTGGGGTGACCCTTGACATTCCCCTTTGTGACTCTTCACCTAACCTCATGACTCTTCACCTACTAGATGGTTGTTACATTCAACTATCGACACTTGGTGTTTCACATTTACAAGATTTTACATTAAAATCTACCCATGTACCCATGTGAGACAAAATAGGCTTGAGCAAGCCATGCAATCTATCACTAAGACTCGGACAGTTGTGGGAAGACCAATTCTTCAACATCCTTGTGATGATAAATGGTGGTGAACTGATGCCAAGCTTGGTCATCCATGATGGTGTCCACGCACTCCAATTGTGACATCCTACTAAAAGCAAACTCATGCCTCTATTGCATCCAGGTATGCTGATATGGCTCCTATGTGCAACTCGTTTGATAACATGTGCATCATTCTCTTGAATGCAACTAGACTAGCAACATACTGATGCATAGTGTGTATGCTGATATCCAAGTGTGTGCCTATGGCTATGCACATCAACTTGTCAACATACATGTTCATCTCGAGTTAGACTTGGTTGTTATCTTTGCCTCGGTGAGTGTGCCAATGGGTGGGATTGCATGCATGCACACAATGACATCCATGCTCCTGAACACCCTTGCATGTGATCAACATCATTGCTCACCCTATCTACTCTATGCTAGCTGCTAGGATGGGTCTATAACCTATATGGATGTAGTTTCATAAGTCTATGTATGTTGCGCCTCCTGTTGTACCTATCCCTTGTTGCAACTCCTTCTCTCGGCTATGCATATCATGTTCTTCATTGAGTTTCTGCTTAAGCACCTGTAACTCCTTCTCCATTTCTCTCTCTGCCTTCACGTGATCCTCTTTTCATGTTGTGACCTCATAGCCTCAATCTCCAAATTCCCTTTCATCAGAAGTGGATCTGCTTGAACTTGTTGCTTTGCTCTGCCTTTATGCTGTCAACACCCTTCCTCTTTCCTCTGTCACACACATGTCTGCTACCTTCTGTTGTTGTTGATGGTGCTTATCGTTGTGATGCCACTACCATTTCATCTTGATATCCTTTTCTATGAACAACTTGCTATCTCTATAGATAGGCAAGTTCATAGACACTTGATCGAATGCATCTCTAGTTGCGCTCTCAATGGTGTCCTTTGACTCTGCTTTCTTGGGCTACTGTACTTGTACTATTGAGAGGCAGATGAACACCTATGATACCTGAAGACATAGAAACACTCATGGAAAGAAATTTTCCTGTTGAAAACCAAAAAATTAGAGGATTGTCATGTAACATACCCATGTGACTATCTTTGAGGATTGCGCAATCTTCACCGGGAGGCTGGGAGACTGAGTCCAAAAACTGCACAAGGCACAATTTGGGCTATTAGGAGGCTGACCGACTATTGGAACTATGCAATGCACAATCAAACCTGGCCTGTTGAGGACTAAAACTGCACAATGCACAATTTTAGTCAGTAGTGAAATGCAAAACCATCAAACTACATTGTGCAGTTTCTGGGGCCTATAAAGCATTGCCTCCTAGAATTTTGCAATGCAAGCCTAGAGGTCAGTGTTGGGCTAGACTTGTGTAATTTCTGGAGGGAAGGTAGAGCTTTCACCTCTAAAAACGTGCAATGCTAGCCGGGAAATGCAAGGTCCAGGCTGAGGTAGCCCATATCTTCCGATGGGTGATTGAAAACATGAGAAGTCTGAATGCATGGTGAAACTAAGTGTAAAAAAGAGTGAATGATTATGCATGAAAATAGCAAGTGTAGGATTCAAAAAATGGGAAAACATGCATGTGTGTGAAGTGGGTCACCGCAATGGCGACCATCGGTGCAAAAACAATGTCATGCATGCGACAACATTGAGATGTAAACGAAAACTGAAACGGTGCTTCTATAAGCTATCATACATTAAAATGAAAACAAGCATTCATTGAAATCAAGCAGATAACACTTACACAAAGTGGAAAATAAAAAGTGATAGAAACGCAATGCAAGACATGAGAAGCAGACTTACCTTGAAACAAATAAGTTGAAGGTGCTGAAGACTCCTAGATGTGATGTGCGATGTAGAGCTTCAAGGTCAAGTTGAGGAATGAGCTCTACAACATCTGGTACCTAAGTTTTGATAAGATCGAGGTTATGATGTGCATGCAACAAATCTAGTGAAAAGTGACACTTGGCAGGAGGTTTGTAAAATGATCTCTGCATGTAACATCCAACTACTAAAATTAGATCCCTAAAATCTAGGCATGCCTTTTGCTTGCTTCCTTTTGCTATTTCGGGAAAAGAATCCCATGCACGCAAATCAGGATTACTCAGTCCCAGAGGAGGCCAATCAACTTGAAGGTGCATGTAACAACCTGCAAGCTTGGGATGAAAAATTGCACAATTTCTGGGTTGATCAGGGTTGGATGTCTGTTCGACATTGTGCAATTTCTAGTCTGAGTTGGTCACTGCCTCCCAAAATTACACAATTTCTAGGTTGAGGCCGAATGTCGAGTCATATTGCATGATTTTTTGAGGGAGGACTACTTGATTGTTCTGTGCAATTTTGGAGCCTTATAGGCTTCCCAAGTGATTTGAGAAATTTCTAGAGGGAAGGTTGGTTCTTGTCCAGAATTGCGCAATTTTCTGGGGGAGCTTCTCAGCCAAAAAATAGTTTAAGTCTGGAAGGTTGGTCTGTGGGAGGGAGACAAAAGAACTGACATGCACAAGTTGGCAGGCCATTGAAACTCATTTGAAGCCTATGTACTTGACAATGCAAGACATGCTGCAAAGGATGGTTGATAGGGAGGCTCTAAAAAGAAGTTAAGGAAAAAATTTGGAGGGTGGTTGTAGCCACTACAACATCTCCTTATGTATTTACTAAAATTTCTATCCATATCACTCAATGCATAATTTAATTCTTCACCCAACGAGTACTCATGTTGCATACTTTCATTGGATCCTGCTACATGAAAAATGAGAAATACATGAAAAATGTGATTGTAATCACATTTTTCATGTAGTTATCATTTTTCCTATATAAAGGTCCAAAAAAAGTATGCAACATGGGTACTTCTTGGATGGTGAATTAAATTCTTGATCCAATGAGTTTTCTAGCTCGAAATGTGAGTAAAATTGTAGGGAGATAAGTGGAAAATAAGAGTTGAAAAAGTAGTTTTTTCTCTTTTTTCCTTCTAAAATTTGAATATGTAGTTTAATCGTATTTTATAATTCCACTCTTATTTTATCACTTTCTTATGAGGCCCATTTTGGACCTCAAAATTTCTCTAATGTATGCTTGTCATGGTAAGCTCTTGGCATCCTTGTCAAACTTTTAAGAAGAAAATACACAAATTAAGTTTCCAGCCTAAAAAGGCCATCAAGAGTTGAATGTGATATATAAAAACAACACTATAATGAACTTTAGAGGTGATATATCTGCAAAATGAATGTAAAAATTTGTGCCATTTTGGTTTATGAAATTAAATTAGCATACCTTTAATAGAGTATTCACAATATTTACTTGCTAGTAGTTTCTTCCATGGAATATTTTTGACTGGAACATTTTTGGACTAGCACTCTCCTTCCAAGGGTAATTTGGTAGCTACCACCACAAATTGAATGTTGATTTTAATTTCATGGTAAATGACATAAGCCCCTTTTTCATTGGAGGAGGTAGAAAAATCCTTGACTACCTATTCACTATGCCCTTGAACCAGTTGTAAGAACTGCCACCACCCTACTTTATGAAACAAGGATAAATATACTTCATCTTCTTCTAATTTTTTGGCTCCAATGAGTCTGCCCAAACTACTAGAGAAATGTTATAAATAAGAGTTCACAAGAGAGTATACGGTAGGGCTTGAGAAATAAAAAAATTAGACATGCAATCCTTAGTGACCAAAATAGTTGAGAATGAGGAAAATCAACAATTTGATGAAACCCTCTGGGAAAATCCCTAGGAATCAAATTGGTCATTGTAAGGTACATGTTTATGAGAGGGTGAGGACAGTCCCTAAAATGTGGACAATGAACCAAAACTAAACCCTATACCAATTAGCGCTTATACAGTTTGACACGTAATATTATATCTCAAAGTTAGTGAATGAGGCGGTGTACCAACATGATGGGTCAATTGAACCAAGTACTTAACCATGAATGCATATCAATGAAATGAATTGGCACAATCAAGTATTCATGTCAAAATGAAAGGGCCATTAAATGATGCATATCAAAGCGGATATGGCATGATTAATTTGTATCACTAATCAAATAGAACACACAACAAAACCAACCAAGGTTATACACGATAGGTTAGGAACATAAATAAGAAATAAAACATTTGAGAGAACAGGTACCATAGAAATAAAGGATAACTATAGAGAATCACTATGACCATGTATAACCAATACTCTAGTAGTGTTTAAAATATGACTATGAGCAACTACAAAATCTACAATTTTGTAGAATAATATAGATCACCTTGTCCGCAAGGAACTCGACGATCTATTATGGTCGACTGAGAATATGGTGACGGGTACTCCCAGTTTCCATGGTAACAAAAATTTCCAAGGTAACAACACTCTCCAAAGTAACAACAACTTTCAAAGAAACAATAACCTCTGAGGTATACGTAGTTTCCTACGAAATAATAACCTTCAAGGTAACAACATTTTCCTAGGTAACAGTATATTCCAAGGCAACAACAGTCAAGGTAACAATAGTTTCATAAATAACTACAACTTCCAATGTAATAGAAATTTCAAAGGAAATAACAACCTCCAAGGAAACAACAGTTGGAAACAATGTTAATATTGAGAGGGGGGTGAATCAGTATTAAGGATAATTTTTAACTCTTTATGCCAACTTATTTTCTTATTCAAACTCAAAAACCATCCATATAATCAATAGTATCATATCATCTGGAAGCAATATGAAAACACATACAATCACACACCATGAACATCATACATATGAGACACAACGTTTTACATGGAAACCATTTCAGAAAAAAACCACCAAATATTGTTGTTGTTATTGATGTAAAACAAGAGCGCCTACTCTATTACATCAATCTATTTTGTGAGCCACCACTTAGAGGAAGCATCAACTACCTTTGATTTTTTTCTAGCACCCACTAGCGGGAAGCACCAACTCCCTCCTTTTGTAGACACCTATCCAACTTCCCAAAAGCACCATATGAAGCACAAACTTTACAAATTTGTTGCAAGCACTAACTTGCAGTTCCTTGGATTTATGCAAGAACCATCTTGGAGGAGGCACCAACCCACAAGCCTTTCCAAGCACCCACTACGGATGGAAGAACAAACTTCCTGTATGTAGTCTCCAACCCACACTCAATAGGGAACTCAATGTTCTCTATAATTATTAGCCACTCTGCCTGATATCAATTATGTTCTCTTCACAACCCTCCTTACTCTGCTCATTCTGTAATATCCAACTGATATGATCAACAACAATCACTCATCACATCTCCTCGCAGCACTCTATTGATCTATGCCCTCTTCACAATTTGCAGCAACTTATTGTTCCACTTAGAGAACTCACCAACACATAGGCCACACAATCCTCTCTTCACTTTTCTCTTCAATTAGATAAAGTCATCTCTCTACCTATTTTAATTACTAGGCCCTCTCTACCTTACACACTGTAGGACTGGCTTGTTTGACTTTCTTCATATAGCATAGGCACCTTCAACCTTTCTCAGGAAAATCTCACTCTCTTGGGGTATTTTCTCTACATAGGCACTCTAAGCCTTTCATAGAAGAACAGGCTCACTTCGCCTCATGCGCAATATTGCACTCACAATAATGATCTCTACACACAACTCACTCCACAATGATGTATTCCCCCATTTTTTTATCAACTGGGCTTCTCTGTTTTTTTCCTCTGTTGTTCATTGATTGATGTTTCCACTCCTATCTTGTATTCACATTGCCCAAGTGTACATCGGCATGGCTTCTCCATTATATTTTTGCATTTGAATTGGTATTTCCCATGACATTAAACATGAGAATGGCCACCAAACTGTTTCTCCCTTTTGAGAATCAATTCTCAATCCATCAAAACAAATCAACTAGGCACTATACTTTTTGTGGACAAATCTCCTATCACTAAGGCTCTTCATTCTTATTCATGATTTCACACAACTTTCCTATACTTCAGCATGGATTTTCTATGGGTTGTTGCCATTGTTACTTTGTCTTAGTGCTTTTTTGCAAATCCATATGACTCCATAAACCAACTTCATTGCTTTGTATTTTTTCTTTAGCTTCTGACCCATTCATCCATTTAACTCAATAAGGCATACATCAGATAAGAGAGATGGCTTGTCTCACCTCAAGGCAGACCCAACACTCTTTTCTGTAAATCGTGGTCCTTTCTTCCTTGACCCAGTGATATTTGATAGTTTCCATTATTCGTAAGACCAACACCTCTGCACAATCATGGTCCTTTCTACTGACTCATCCATCTTCCATACAACTTTTTATAGTCATATCGAAGCCTTAGCATATCATAAATCATATAAGAGGGATGTTACGATATCACTTAGTTCTGTTAACCTTAACCACTTAGTGCTTATCTCCTTCGGCATTTTCTTTCTCATAGGACCAAGACCTGTGACTGTTGGCTTAGTGCCATATCAAAGCCCTTCTATATCATAACTTCAATAGAAAATATGTTACGATGTTACTTAGTCTCGATAACCTTAGCTCCCTTTGTCTACCCCTTGGTCCATTGGATCTCCATAGGGCCATGTGCTTGTAAATATCGGAGCCCCCTTTATCATAACTTTTCGAGTGCCATCTGCATAGGAGTTATGAAGTCCTCAACCTCTGATATACTTACCTATGATATACTGACCTTTGAGATGATATCCTGTTCTCGTCACTTCTCCACATGGCGCCTTCACAGTGGGAACATGTGTCACTCTGAGCTGCCATATTGTGCCACCAAAAATGCTAAAGCAGGTTGTCATGTGTCCACCTTACTACCACATCATGTTGACATTAGTTGCCAGTGTAGCTTCTCAGAGCCAATCTGATGCCACCATGTGTCCTACCAGATGAGAGAGAAGCGGGGGTTGTCAAACCTTGATTTTGTAATAGGATCCTTTTTAAACTTTCTTGGCATTCCTAAGTGCTTCAGCTATTGGCGCTACTGGATATCGTAACTTCTTAAAATACCATTGTTAAGAAGTTTTGATATTCTAATATTGTAGTCCTCTGATATTCCAAGGAACTCCAACTTCCGATATCTGGATATGCACTACTCCAAGGTTCTAATATTCTCCAACCTCTGATATCAACTGCTCTGATATTCATCCTTCTGCTTTGCTGACCTTCGATATTCTGATATGACTAGCTCCTAGGTCCCAATATTCTAATCTTCGATATATCATACTCTAATTTATCTGTTTCCTTGGGACTTTAAGACCCTAATGTTGGTAGGCCATAACTTTTAATCTAGGAGTTCATTTTTATACTTCCACACACCATTGGAAATATCTTTTAGAGCACTTTCCAATGGAGAGCATCTAATGTAGGTTTTGCACCCATATATCTCCTATAAAATGGCTAGAAACTCTCTGCCACTTATTTTCTTCTTAATTCTCGTTCTTGTGCCTAGAATCCTGAACTCTCAACCACCATAATAATGATTTTATGGATTCTTCAGTAAGCATGCTACTATGATGATTCTATATATGAATCGTGTGGCTACCATGAGATTCCATCTGGACCATCACTGTAGTGATAGTTTTATGGCTTTTCCAATAAGGCTACTACTATGATGATTCTCTACAAAGCACTCCAACAACCATGGTATTCCTCCTGGTCCATCACTATTGTCATCATCTTATGGCCTTTCCAATAAGCCTGATACTGTGATGATTTTCTACATATAATTGCAACAACCATGGATTCCTCCTTAGCCATTACTGCCAATATATGATGCGACAAGCATCCATGCTATTCTAGTTGACATCAATGCCAACACTCCTGCCAATAGTTAGGAAATGCCCGCTTCCCAATGCATCTCCCCAACTTGACTGTTGACATTAAGTCCAACACACTTGTAGATATCTTTACTAAGCCACTAGCCATCTAGAAAATGCCAACTACCCAACAATCTCCCCCTTTGGCATTGATGGAAACACCTCATCCTTATCTTCACTTTGATGGCCACTCCACATGTTGCTTCCAAAGCATCTTCCAAAGCATGAGCCACCAATGACCTTCTTTCTTCTATACATGCCATCAACTTTTCTCCACAAATTCTCTCCCCATTTGACATCAATGGAAAGGGGCTACAGATTTCCTTTTTCTCCCCATGCAATCAATGGTTGTAAAGACCAAGGACTAGTTGTTGAGATGTGCATTCTTCTTTGTAGAAATCTCTTCAAGGATTCTCGTTGTTGTTGCTCCATAAACTGGGCGTATGTGATATGCTTCCTCTGAACATATATGACCTCTTCTTTGGGCTTCTAGTCTTTGAAACCTTATGGATTTTGGATGAATACTCCTCATACCAATGCATATTTTATATCATCTAAAAAGAAAAACGATGCCAATTAAACTTCTCATGATATTGTTGTTGTTGTGAATATCAATCAATGATGATGCATTTCGACTTTCTCTTCTTTGTTGTTTCTGCTTCATCTTCTATGTTCAGTTATACTGAGCATATTTACAGTCGACACTGCTCCTTATGAGTTCAAGCCTAAAAAATATGGACCATAATACTCCCTCTCATAAATAAATGTCCATTTTCACATAAGGTTACTCCACATGAGCCCAAACAATCAATTACCATAGCAATACCAATTGAAATACTAAAGGACATTGAAAGCCTACAACAATTGTGTTTCATAAACACAAGAATGCTAGGCATAATAAAAATCACAACTTAAATTAAATAAAGGTATTTCACCTAATATGAAAACCTCTCATTTGCTCAACAATATTCCTTTCTTAGGCTAACAATTATTGACAGCTACGGCTTGTCAATGCAACTCCCCCTAAGCCAGTGCTCTATGATCTCCTGCAACTTCATTCTTTCCTTTGCATGGGGGCTAATCCTGCGGAACTAACATGACTTTTGGCTTCCTTCCATTCGACACTTCCATTGCAGCCCATCTTCCTCTCACAACAGAAGATGGTCTTATGAACTCTTCGTAAAATCATTTTGGTTGCACTCCTTTTTTAATTTTCAATGTTGATAAATTCAAAATACTAAAACAATTTATTCTTATAATCAACAAGAAATCATGACAATACCTTCATCAATCATATGCACCTTTCTATTCATTCATTTTATCTTCTTGCATCTAACATATTCGGCCTCCCTTGAGGCCATTCTCTTCTGTCACTGAAGAGAAAAAAAGGATTTACTCTCCCTCAGTAGATCATCCTCCTTCTTCTAGAGATTTAATTGTCAAATCCTGACAGAAGCATTACCATATTGCTTATCCTTTACCCATGTTTGGGCCTTCTCTTGTCTATGCAATACTATAGGGATCTTCTCTTTCAGCTCCTCTTTCTTCACCCAAATTCTCGTGTTTCTTTTATTCCTTACAATGGGGTCTGCTAAAGGAGTAGGAGGATCATTATTTTGATTTCTTCCTCATGTTTCCAACTTGCTCTTTTGATACTGAGCACTAAAGGAAAAATTGTATTTATTTTCTCTTTTCCTCATTTTTGTCTTCAAATCTTGAGCTACTACATTTGCATGCATATGTTGAGAAGCATGCCATTTCTTCTCATTTCTGCAGTTGGCTCTCTTGTGCCCCAAATTGCCACAGTTGTAGCATTCAACATGGATTAAGAATAGGGTAGAGGAATTACTTTTTCTTGACAATGCTTTTGTAAAAACCCCTATCGCAGCCAACATGCCTTTTCCTAGCCTTTTTATGCATCCTTGGGTTGTTTCTACCAAACACATCTTGTTTTCTCACATGCCATCTACATTCTATGGCTTTATGTCCAAAGTTATTGAAAGAAAAAAAATACCCATAAAGAGGCTTCTGATGATAGAGGTTACCTATTATTTGAAGGGTTTTTCCTTGAGGAGGATGGGACCTTTGTTGGTTCTTCTTGTGCCTTCCATGAGAGATTGCATTATTGTCTTGCACTTCTTCTTGCAAGTGCCTATCTCTCTTATGCTGCACTACTTGTTGCTTCTCCTTATCCTTCTATTGTTTTCTTTTCTTGTCTTGATGCTTATGCTTTACTTAATGGTTTGGTTTTCCAACAACCTCTTTCTATTTTTTGTTGTTGGAACCTCAAACTCCCCTTAGATGGGAGGTTGACCCTTCAACCTTTTCCTTATTGGAGCTAGGTTTTTCCTTTAAAGCCAAACCAACCTTGATGAGAGGGTATATTTTCTTACCAAGCATCTCATATAAGAATTTCTTCCTCTCCTAAAGCTTATGATACTGAGACAACCCTTAATTTGGATTCTCTAGTTCATGTCTCAATGAGACTGCTTCAACTCGTAGGCTCTTACAATAAGCTTCCTTCTCACTCATCGGATTGTTCAACATGTCACTCAGCCTACTCACCTCTTCTTGTTGAGAATTAATATTTGCTATTGCTTTTATCAACTTCTCATCCTCATGCTCATAAATGTTTAGTTTCCCCTCGTGCTTGATATTTTCCTCTAATAGGTCCTTGATCTCCTTTAGAGTGGAGATCAATTTTTTTCTAAAAAATGTCATGTCATCTAGATCATTTTCTTCACTACCACAGGTGTTAGTTGAGTCACCCTGGAGATCTAAACCCATCTCTAGGTCCATGGAATATTTCGCAGGTCTAAGGGTTATCCCTTCTACATCACTACCTGGGGTATTCTCATTTTCTCCCATGGATGAGCACATTGGGAATCTCTCTTCTTCCTTTGAGGATCCCTCATTTTCTATTGCTACTAAAGTGGGTCTATCTTCATTACAACTACTAGATGCATACATATTGTTATCTTCACATAATTCACATGTACATCCAGTTAATGAATGACCCATCTCTTTACATTTATCACACAAGAATAGCTTACCTTATGAGTAGCATGATCTCCCTTCTGATACTTCTTCATCATCAACACAGTGTGATGAGAAACAACTTCTACATGTTTTGATTTAATGCTAGTGTAGTAGGGCTCTTGAGTCTCTTCTTGAGCCATGTGGCTATTTCCTCCATACAGACACTGTAGACTATCCAACATTTCCCTTATTGTCTCACAATTCCTTACTTTATCAGCATCTATCTTAGAGAACCCTCTCATGATGACCTCCTTGGCTTCTTCATTTTGCTCACTCTTTTCTCCATTCAATATGGAGTGCCATACATTGACATTCAAGGACATTAAATAGGCTTCCATTCTAACATTCCATAATACATAATTTGATTCACTTAAGAATGGAACTCCTTCAGATGTAAGCCAAGATTGATTAGCCATTGTTTCCCTTTGATCTACCTTCTAGCGGTTAAGCTAATCTTGAAGGAACTTTTCTCTTATACCAATTATTTGAAACAATGTTAATAATAAGAGGGGGTTGAATCAATATTAAGGCTAATTTTCAACTCTTTATGCCAATTTCTTTTCTTAATCAAACTTGGAAACCATCCATATAATCAATAACATCATATCATATGACAAAAATATGAAAACACATATAATCACAAACCATTAGCATCATACATATGAGACACAAGGTTTTACGTGGAAACCTTTTCAAGAAAAAACCACCAAAGCTTGTTGTTGTTATTGATGGAAAATAAGAGAACCTACTCTATTACATCAATCTATTTTGTGAGCCACCACTCACAGGAAGAACCAAATCCCTTTCCTTATTTTTTAGTACCCACTAGCAAGAATCACCAACTCCCTCCTTTTGTAGACACCTGTCCAACTTACCAGAAGCACGATGTGAAGCACCAACTTCATGGATTTTTTGCAAGCACCAACTTGCAGGAGGAACCAATGCCCAATCCTTCCCATGCATACACTAGTGATGGAAGAACCAACTTCCTTTATGCAGGCTCCAACCCACACTCAATAGAGAACTCAATGTTCTCTATAATTGGAAGCCACTCTACCTGACATTAGTTATTTTCTCTTCACGACCCTGCTTACTCTTCTCATTCTACAATAACCCACTAATATGCTCAACAACAGTCACTCATCACAGCTCCTCACAACACTCTATTTTCCTTTTCCCTCTACACGATCTAGAAAAACTTACCGTTCCACTCACAACACTCACCAACACACACAGTCCTCTCTAAATCTTCTCTTCGACTCCATACAATTAGTTCTCGACCTCTTTCATTCATTAGTCACCCTCAACATTACACACCATAGCATTGGCTTGCTTAGCCTTCTTCACACAGCATAGGCACCTTATACCTTTCTCAGGGGACTCTTACTCTGTTGGGGTATTTTCTCTGCATATGCACTCTGAGCCTTTCACAACAGAAGAAGCTCACTTTGCCTAAAATACAATAGTGCACTCACAACATTGAGTTCTCCGCACAACTCACTGTACAATGTTGTATTCATCCATTTTTCTCAATTGGGCTTCTCTGTTTTATTTCTCTATTGTTCATTGTTCGATTCTACCACTCTTATCCTATATTCACATTGCCTGAGTGTACCTCGACATGGATTTTCCATTCTTCTGTTACATCTCAATTGGTCTCTGCCATAGTAATAAACATAAGAATGGCCACCTGACTATTTCTCCACACCAAGAATCAATTATTAGTCCACCTGAGCACTTCAACCAAGAATTTTCCTTTCTGTGGATAAATATCCTATGACTGAGGTTCTTCATTCTTATTCATGATTTCACACACCTTGGTTGTACATCGAGATGTATTCTATGTCGACCATCATCCTCGTTACCTTGTCTCATTTATTTCTACAGATCCATTTGACTCCATAAACTAGCTTCACCGATTTACATTTCTTCTTTAGCTTCTGATCCATTCATCTATTTAAATCTCTAAGGCATGCATCAGAGCATAGAGATGGCTTGTATCACCTCAAGGTAGGCCCAACACTATTTTTTGTAAATGGTGGTCCTTGATTCCTTGATCCAATGATCTCTGACAATTGTCATTACTCATAAGACTAACTCCTTTGCATGATCATAGTCCTTACTGCCGACTCATCAATCTACCATACACCTTTGTACTATTATATCAAAGCCACAACATATCATAACTCATACAAGAGGGATGTTATGATATCACTTATATTCGATAACCCTTAGCCCCTTAGTGCTTAGCTCCTTTGGAATTTTCTTTCTCATAGGACCAAGACCTGTGACCATCATCTTAATGCTTTATTGGAGCCCTTCTGTATCATAACTTCAATAGAAAAGATGTTATGACATTACTCAGTCCCAAAAACCTTAGCTCCCTTTGTTCTTCCCTTGGTCCCTTTTATCTCCACATGACCATGTGCTTGTAAATATCAAAGCCCCCTTATCATAAATTTTTGAGTGTCATCTGCACAAGAGTTGCAAGGTCCTCAACCTCTAATATACTTACCTCTACTATACTGACTTCTGAGATGACGTCATGCTCTCGTCACTTCTCCAAGTGGCGCCTTCTGAGTGGTGACACATGTCACTTTGAGTTTCCACATTGGGCCACTGAAAATGCCAAAGAATGCTACCATGTTTCCACCTTATCGCCACGTCATGTTGACCTTTGTTGCCGTTGTAGCTTGTTAGAGCCAATCTCATTTCGCCATGTGTCCTACCATAGGAGAGAGAAGGGGGGCTTGTTAAACCTTGGTTTTGCAATAGGATCCTTTGTTAACTTTCTCAGCATTCCTCAACACTTCAACTATCATCCCTACTAGATATCATAACTTCTTAAAATACCATTGTTAAGAAGTTCTGATATTCCGATATCTTAGGCCTTTGATATTTCGATGACCTCCAGCTTCCAATATCCCAATATTCTCTGCTCCGAGGTTCCGATATTCTCCAACCTCTGATATGGCCTACTTTGATGTTCTGATATTCATCCTTCTACTATGTTGACCCTTGATATTCCAATCTCTAATATAGTCTGCTATGATTTATCGACATGTTTAAGACTTCAATACCCTGTCTTCAATAGACCATAACTTTTGATCTATGAGGTCAATTTTAGACTTCCACACAATATTGAAAAGATATTTTAGAGTACTTTCCAATGGACAGGTTCCAATGTAGGTTTTGAGCCCATTTGCTACCTATAAAATGAATAAAAACTATTTGCAACTGTTATACGGGAATAGTATCCACTCGGATGCTGCTATTCCCACTAAGATGGGTGGTTATCTTAGAAACAAACAATCAAAGTCTACTATTGATTCCTTTTATGAAAATAGATGAGAAGAGAACCAAGAGGGCCAACCTGAGTCTTGCGCTCGATTTCCTCCCCTTCTTGATAGAGTTTTTCCACTTCTTCTTTGTCTTCCCAGCTAAAAGGACCTGTGGAATCATAACAAGATACTACTATGCAAGAAACAAGGATCTAAATTCATAAATAATGCAGGATTAGATGTGCATATACATTCATATATAAACAAGTACACAAGAATATGGAAGCAAACAAGAATAGCTTTATTCATATGAAAAGTAGCAAGAAGATTACAACCATGTGCTTTGACCCAACATCATCCTCCAGCTAAGAAGCCCTTCTTCACCTCAAGCAAAGCTAGATCACCCAACACTGTGAATGTACACCAGAATACCAACAGCACTTCTCTATAAGATACAAAATTCCAGCCTCTGGATCTCTGTGATGAGGGATCCATATATAGATGATTACAGAGAGGTGAGTCATCTTTTGGGATCTTGATTATTGTCTTCTCTCTGATAGTTCCTGCTTCCACTTGGAGAATGATGATCTCTTACTCATCTCTGGTCGAAAATGGAGAGGCAAGTGTCAGAGGGGAAGATTTTGGAAGATTCCATGATCTTCCACCTCGCATTTTTGTCCCTGCCATTTGTCCATTCCCTACCATCGCACCCTACAGAGGAGCAAATCAGTATGCATCGCACCCTGTACATTGGAAAGGTGATATGCATCACACCCTCTGCATTAAGCTTTTAGTATGGTCTAGTTTTGACTATTTATGAGCCGTTTTCAGTGCAGAACTTCTGGGAAATGATGTAATCAGTTGACCTTGTTCCTTTAGGTAGTGAAGCAACACTTTTAGGGACTTAGGAGCCCTCAGTTTATGGACATTCTATGATTGGGATTGAAGTGCCAAAAAATGTCTATAACACCAACTCTAAGGAATATGAATCTCTTCTATTTTCCATAAACACAATTCTCACATAATTCCAAATCAATATGCTTCAAACTTGGCAACAAATTTCTTGAGTGAAGAATCTGCATCCCCTTCTCACTCATGTGCCCGAGCCTATGATGCCACAATGTGGTCTTCTCCTATAGAGGTTAAAGAATTAACAAAATTAGAAATACCATTGCATAAATACAATGTACCAACCTTTTCTCCTTTTTCTATTACCAGGGCTCCTTTAGTGACCTTCCAAGTTTTATCTGTAAAATTAGTTACACAAGCTTCACCTCCCAACTACCTTGTTGAAATTATATTTTTCTTCGTATCTAGAACATGCCTTACCTCCTTCAATAGCCATTGGTTTCTATTCATCTTCTTTATGAAAACTTTACCCATTCCAATGGTTTTACAAGGTTTATCATAACCCAAATGAATTTGTCCAAAATCTCCTTAAACATAATCATGAAAATGTTTCCTATCAGGTGTGGCACGGAATGGGACCCCTAAATCTACTACATAGGCATCAATAATATTTTCTAATGAAAGAATCAAAGCATATTGCAACACATCACCTGTCACATTCACTTCATGATTGTTTTCTTGTTGTGCGTCTCTTTCTTTTCCCTTCTGAGACTTACAATCTTTCTTCAAATGTCCTTTCTTCCCACATTTCCAGCACACTATCCCCGATTTCGACTTAGATCTGCCTTTCCTTGACTTACTGCGATATCCTGGGATCTTTCCTCTTTCCATTTTTCTTCCCCTAGTCTCTGCAGTCAAAGAATTACCCGATGTCTCAACGAAGCTTTTCCATTGCATTTCCTCGCTAAGGATTGCACCAACAACATCATCAAACTTTAAAGTACTAGATCCAGAGACAAAGTTACTAGTGGCTATAACTAAATTATTCCATATTTCTAGCAATGAGGAAAAAAATTAATATAGCCTTAACTTCATCATCAAAAGTTATGCCTACATAACTTAACTGACTGGTAACCATATTAAATTCATTTAAATGATTAGCAACAGATCCAACTTCTGACATCTTCATATTAAATAAATGCTTCATAAGAAATACCTTATTTGAGGCCAAGAGTTTTTTATATAATTTGGAAAATGCTGACATTAAACCCTCTTTTTGCATTTCCTTTGAAATATTAAAGGCTACCAATGCCGCTAGGCACATCTGTGTTGTTCCAACTGCCTTTCTGTCGAGAATATCCCATTTTGTGTCTGTCATACTCATTGGCTTCTTTGTATTTCCACTCAATGGTAGGTACAGATCTTTCTGATACAAAAATATTCCAGTTGCATCTTCCACAGTTGGTAGTTTTGGCCGTTAAATTTTTCAACCCTAAACCTACCATCTTCCACCATTTCTCCCACTTGAAACAGGAACCCTTCTATCCTCTAAGTTTATCAACCAAATAGACCTTCGACTCTAATACCAGTTGTTAGAAAATGATATATATACAGAGCAATAGAACACATAAAATATTGCAAAAATACAAACACATAAAATGCATAAAACAAGAGAGACACAAATATACGTGGTTCACCCAATTTGTGCTACATCCATGGTGAAACAACCAGTCATTCCGTTTATATTATCCAAAAAAATGAAGACATACAACCTACAATAGATCCAATGTAATTCCCTCTTTGCTCTCACACTATCTCCTCTCTCTTTCTCGCTAAGAATACACATATAAATAGATACAATATAATTCCCTCATATATAGCGAGGGGTTGCCTTCTAGGGAAAAAAATTAAATTAAACATAACTTCTACCATCATATCACTCGCCTAATGAACCGCTTAGATTGACTATGAAATTATAATATTTTAAAAGGAAACTTTACATCTATTTTTAGCTTCGGGGGCCCTGCCCCCGAACCCTTGCCAAGGGAGGCTCATAAAAATCATCATTGTTCCCCTTGGTGGCGAACAAATAGGCGTCGTTTCCGCCCCATTATGATCTGGGGTCCAATGCGGTGATACTTCTGAATAATGAAGATAATCAGGTTCCACACCCAACAAGTATGTTTTAAGGGGGTTGAGTTCCCTTGGGTTAGGGCCCAACCCAAGCACTCTGATCTCTCTCTCTCTCTCTTGTACATTTCTGTTATGCATTTTCTTCTATGCACTTAGTTTAGCAGTGTCTCTATTTGCAAGATCTGTTTATATGAAAAAAAAATCATTTGTAGATTTATCAATACTTTCTCTTGAAATGTGTGGTTGTAGGATTTGTAATGGAAAGCACAAAAATATATTTTTTCTCTTGACACAATAGTTAGATCTTGGTTTAAATTCAACTCATCCTTTCCTTTACAATTTATTTTTCTGCAATTAGTATTTTTGGCAGCTTTTATATTTTGATGTTTTTCTAGTTGAATAACCTTCTTATGCATAGGTGATACCTACTGGATTGTTGTTAGGTCCCTATAATACTAGTGATTACCCCATTGCTATTGTAGTTGTATCCCTTATTAATATTGTTGTGCCCATATTGTCCCCATATTGTTGTGACTGTGCCCCATAGAATCCCTCTATTGTTATTTTTGTGGCTATATATTATTATTGTTAGGTCAGTTGGGTTATATTGTGACTCCTTAGACTCCTATATATAGAAAGGAGGTTTTGTCATTTGAATCATCCAAGAATTGTTCATTTATGTAATGTAAAGGAGGTTGCCCCCTCGAAGAGGCTGAATTCTAAGGTGTTCAACTATATTTTCTATCTTTTTGTGAGCTAATTTCATAACATTTGGTATCAGAGCTTTGGATTCTAGGTTTCACTGCTCCAAATAGGTCATCGTGGAATTTTCGCTATAAATTTTTTTCTGTGACGTTTCAAAAGCTAAAAAAAACCCATTTGAGACGCAATGGCATTGAACCTCGGGTCCGAATTTCAGAGCTTTTCGCACTATATTTGCGGAGATATGATTTGAGGAAGTTGGTCTTTTGCAAACTCCTGAATTACATTCCAAACAGGTGACCTGGGGAAAATCGTTATAACTTTCTCTCTGAGCATCGGATTGAAATTTCGTAAGGTACAAAAAGAGAATGGACTGTAGTTTCTCATATATATTTTTCAGAGCTAAAGGTAGAAACAGTGACTCGTGGCACATCGTACAAGTTCACTCTACTGAACTAGTCTATAATCAAGTCACTATGGGAGATTTGGCATAAGTCTTCCCTAGTGAATCCAATTTGGATCAGACTAGTGGCATTGGAAAGAGGACACAAAGGGCTACCATAGATCGCAATTTCAAAACTAGATGATCTGAAATTATAGAGATACATCAGATTAAATATCAAGCTCCTACAAAGTGAAAAAAAGTGTGTAGTTTTTTTTAAATTTTTGCATAAGCTTGGTTTGAAAAATTAGTTTGAAGGAATTCAAAGGGCATAGTAAAGCATTATTATTGGTAATTGATGCCCCGATAAAGGAAAATGCAAACACCTTGTAAGCAACCTGAAAGCTCTAGCATGACTCATGAAGAAGAGGAAGAAATGCAACATGATATATCAAAAGTAAGAGACCAAGTGCAACAAGTGTCACTTGCACAAAAGTTAACAGAATCTAAGATGGATGGTTTAAAGAAAGATGTAGAAGCCAAGATGGATGGTTTAAAGAAAGGCATAGAAGTTAAGATGGATTGTTTAAAGTTATAGCCGTAGGAATACCCAGTCACCTACATCAAAACTTCTTTCGCTGCGATGTTGATCTGCCTGTTGTTTCATTCTATTATGTGCCAACACGAGGTTATCCTTTAAGAGTTTGAGGACTTGTTGTTGATGTTCGATGTGATGTTCCACTGCCTGAACCTTAGAATTTTCTCTTAAATATGATGTGATGGATGGTGGTTGATACCCATAAAGTGCCATAAATGGGGTCATTTTGTTGTTGTATGGAAGGAAGTGTTATACCACCATTCAGCCAGAGGCAACCATTTGACCCATTGTGTCTTTTTATCAGATACAAAGCAACGAAGATATCCTTCCAAACATTTGCTTACTATCTCAATTTTCCCATCAAATTGAGGATGATAAGATGAGCTATGAGCTAATGATAATGAAATTTATGTTATAGCAGAAATTACGGAATTCCTTTACCGCACAGTTAATGTGGGAGTAATTTATTTGTATAAAAACTTTAACATGTAAATTTTGTTATGGCGATATAGGGAATTATGATAAAACAAACATTACGGAATTGTTTTACCGCACAGTGAATGTGGGATTTATTTTTTTATACAAAGACTTTAACATATAATTCTTGTTATGGCGATATAGTAAACTATGATATAGCGAACATTACGGAATTGTTTTACAGCACGTTGAATGTGGGATTAATTTTCTTTAGAAGATATAATAAAAATTTAAAAAACATTTAATTGTCTAGTAAATATTTTATAGTTTAAGTAAAAAAAATAATTTAGGTAAAAGAATTAGTTTACAATTTTAATATTAAATATTTAATTTAAATTTTTATTTCAAAAATTTTAGTTTAATTTTTTAATAACTGTAGAAGAAAATTTTTGGAGGGAAATACATGAAACAAAAATTTTGGAGGGACCTTTGGAGGGAAATTTTCATTTTTTAAGCTATATATTATCATTAGGAGAGATTGCATTTGTATCATTCAACCTCTTCTATTTGAAAGGCATGGATTCTTCTAATAGTGAAGTTTCACTTTGTGAAGCATCAACATCTTCGTTGAGTAACAAATCTACTCATATTGATGAATATAACGGAAATTATTCCACTATAAATAGGGAGTCAAATCTTCCACTTAGTCATAATTCTAAGGACTATGAGAGCAACACTGATGAAAGACAGGATGAATAATTTCAAATAAATAAAGGGTCACGGTTTCCACTTAGTCCTAATCCTACGGACTATGAGAGCAGTAGCGATGAAGAGCATGACGAAGATTTTCAAATAAATAAAGAGTCGTGGTTTCCACTTAGTCCTAATCCTATGGACTATGAGAGAAACAGTGATGAAGAGCATGATGAAGAATTTCAAATGAACAGAGTGTCACGGTGTCCACATAATCCTAATCCTATGGACTATGAGAACAGTAGTGATGAAGAACATGATGAATAATTTCAAAAGAATGAAGTGTCACAGTGTCCACTTATTCCTAATCCTATGGACTATGAGAGAAGCAATGATGAAGAGCATGATGAAGAATTTCAAAAGAATGGAGTGTTACAGTGTCCACTTAGTCTTAATCCTATGGACTATGAGAGTAGTAGTGATGAAGAGCATGATGAAGAATTTTAAATGAATAGTGTCACAGTGGCCACTTAGTCCTAATCCTATGAACTATGAGAGTAGTAGTGGTGAAGAACATGATGAAGAATTTCAAATGAATAGAGTGTCATGATGTCCACTTAGTCCTATTCCTATGGACTACGAGAGTAGCAGTGATGAAGAACATGATGAATCATTTTAAATGAATAGAGTGTCACGATGTCCACTTAGTCCTAATCCTATGGACTATGAGAGTAGCAGTGATGAAGAGAATGATGAAGATTTTCAAATAAATAAAGAGTCATGGTTTCCACTTATTCCTAATCCTAAGGGCTATGAGAGCAGTAGTGACGAAGGAAAGGATGAAGCACTTAGTCCTAATCCTAAGGACTATGAGAGCAGTAGTGACGAAGGGCAGGATGAAGAATTTTTAGTTAGTAAAGAGTCACATTTTTGATGTGGTCCTAATCATATGGACTATGAGAGCAACACTAACAATGCACATGATGAAGAATATCCAATAAACATCGAGTCAAATTTTCTAGTAAGTCCTAATTCTAAGGACTATGAGAGTAGCATTGAAGAAGGGCAAGATGAATAATATCCTCCAAGTCAGTATTTCAAAAGCACAGATGATCATAGTGAGGATAACATTCCACAAAATGATGATAAAAATGCTTATACAAATGATGATCCAAAAATGGAGATGTTGCAAGGAAATATTGTATTGAGGAGTAGGAGCAGACCTTTTCGTATCAATCCAAAATGTTCTAGTTATACAAGGGGTAGAAAATAATATATGATGAGAAGAAGTTCTATCAACGCTCTCATTTCAAGTAAATGTTGTCAAAAATATTGCTTCAAACATATGGATTTCAAGTTTTCATTAGAGAAAAGGAAGAGATATTTGTCAATGAATAAAAGCATGCAAAATTCATATTTAGTAGGGTGTATGCAATCTACATTGTCAGGTTATGATTATCATATTGGGTCTTTATTTATCAGTAGAAAGGCCTTCAAAATGTTTCATTCAATGGGTAATTTTCGTCTGTCAAGAATCCAAGAAAATTTGGAAAATGATCCCACATTTTATTCAGAAGTATGTCATAAATGACAGTTTGGGTCATTATCAAATATTGCAATGTCATGGATGAAAGATTTATTTTCAAAGCATGGACAATGTATGCCAAATAGAGAGATAATACATATTCCGGATAATTTCTCAAGATGAGAAATCTACAACTTATATAAAGAAAATGCAGAAGGTGTTGAGGGACATGGTTGATTTATTACATATCAATATTTTGTGAAGGTATGGAAGAAAGAATTCAACAATGTCTGAACTCCTAAGAAGACAAGGATGGGGATTTGCAGTACATGTGCTTCTCTTAAATTAAAAAGGGATAATGTGAAGGTTCAGAAAGAGGTAAGCATTCATAACTTTAACTTTTAAAATTGTATATTCATCAACTATGAAAAGATATTTCTTAATGATTTTCTTTTATGTTGTGTCAATTCCATTGACAAAGCACTTCAGGAGCATCACAAACAACAAGCAAGTGAAAGAAAAAAAATTGTACAAGCATCGAAAGAAGTGTTATGATAATCTGAATAAATATTTGGGTTTGATAATTGATGGTATGGACCAGGAGAAAACACTTTTACCACATTTTGTTCACACACCCAAAGATTTACAAGAGGAAAATTTTATTTAGTATCACTTGATCGATTGTATGGTCTTCAATGGGAAAATGTTGCCAAGGGTACACTTCACAGCTCTAAATATTCATAAAGATGCAAATCTAACAATAACCATAATTCATGATGTGCTTTCTCATTGGTCTAGTAATCTTCCTGAAGTTTTGTATCTACAATTGGACAACACTTGTCATGAAAACAAATCATATTGTTTTTGGATATCTAAACATGCTTGTGGAATTGAGAATTTTTCAGAAGGTAAAGGTTGGTTTCCTTCTTGTTGGGCACACTCATGACCATATTGATCAGTTGTTCAGTCGTTTTTTCAATCACATTGAGGAGGAAGGAAGTTGGGAGCTTTCCATCATTAATTGAATGTATTAAAAAATAATGCATGCCAAAGCCTACTTTTGATGCATTGGAAGAAACTGTTGACATGCGAAGGTTTATTCTAGGATCACATAGTGAGGAGAAATGCATTGAACAACTTAATGACATTAGCTTCCAACATCAGTTTTGTATCAAAAAAATTGATGGGAAAACACTAATATGGGGCAAGAAGTATTCAACTATTGTAAAATGGGCACCATCATCAAGTTTGGAATTTTTGAAGTTCATTTTAGATCATACAATATTTGCATCAAATATATTGTTATTACAATTAGTTGTTGAAATTCATAATGCATGCAGACATAATAGAGATATAAATTATTTTGATTGCCTAGAAGAAATTAAAAAATGTATTAGATATACATATGAGTACTTTGATATCGCTGATTCAGTTTGGTGGGAGTCTTTTTTCAATAATCAAAGTGATATCATTTCAAGAACAACAACTGAAGATATACCTTTGAAAAATCCATTTATTTGGCCACAAAATGTGTCAAATGAACATGAGGAAAGAAACATTCTTGAATAGCAATAATCTCAAGTTATTATTAATTCTCCACAGGCAGAGGAAAGACAGATGTATATTGGTTCCATAAGATCTTGTGCACAATGTGAAGCCATGGAAGACCTTTACAGGGGTTCAGTACAAGATATTAAGGAGGGTTGCATGACTGCAGTGCTAGCATATGGAGATCCCAATTGCTATCCATTCTGGGTTGTTAAGGTTATAAAGGTCATTACAGAAAATGAATATGTTACATGTGTTGAAGTACATTGGTATGCCACAAATACACACCCATTCAATGGTGTGTATAAGCCAAAGATGTTAGTTGATAAAAAAATTGGCGAAAAGATAAAAAGAGGGTACAAATATAAATCGTCGCCGCATAGACCTCTTAAAATTGGAGGATGTTGACATACTTGTTTATGACTTCAATTTAACAAAGAGAGTAACTCTTCGCTTCAAGACAATAGATATTCTGAAAGGGTTGTTACCAGAAGGAATTGTGTTGAGATGGGAGTCTAATGAAATCAGTCGTAGATCTAGAAGAATTTTGAAACCTGAAATGGTGGGAATGCATGTGGACTCAGATGGAGCACTAGTTGATGAAAGAGAAGAATATGGAAAATCTTCATCTACATCCAGTCATTCATCTAAATATGTGAATTCTGATGGTGTGCAAGAAAATATGAGTGATTTTGAATAATTGTCTAAGACAATTTATATAACTGATGTTTGCATCATATCTTGAGATAAAATTTTTGATTTCCATATGGTGTTAAATCAAAAGTTATGAGTCATTTTTACGTTTGTTGGATTATATGTTTTAATTATGATGATTTTTATTGTTTAGAATATCTACAATGCAACAATAACTTACAGATATAATGTATGTTTCATTCAATCCAGAAATAATGACATTTTGATTAATTTAGTCATATAATTATTTTATAATGTCATGGTTTTTTAATTTTATGGTTGAAAATTTTCCAATTTTGTTTTGTATCTCTAATGTTATGGTTGAAAAAAATTATAATCTTAGCAATATTTAGTGTCATGTTATTATATGTTAACAACATGGATTAAAACTAATATAATTTTAATGTGTTTCAGATCCCATTATTTTATCTTTATCGTCATTACTAAAACATGTTGAAATTATACTTAGGAAAGGAAAATGTTATTCTACCAAAAACATTAGTGTGTTTTTCCTAAAAAACAACTGATTTTTGCACATAAATATTCGGTTTTATTGCCATTTTTTAAAAGTGTTGAAATTTGACCCTAAAAAAAATCTATCGTTCCAGTATCAACACTTTTCATTTCCAGGGTGTTTTTTGCACATTTTTTGCACAAAAAATTGGTTTTCACTGCCATTTTTAAAACATGTTGAAAATTGACCCTAAAACAAATCATCGTTCCAGTATACACACTTTTTCATTTTTAGCATTGTTTTTCATGTTTTTTTGGGGGTTTTTTGGGCCAATGTTCCTGTTTTGAGTTTATAGTTCCCATTTCAAAGTTTACATTGTTCTCTCTCTTTCTCACTCAGAATACACATATACATAGCCGCAACAAAATTCCCTCATATATAGCGAGGGGTTGCTTTCTAGGAGAAAAAACCCTAAATTAAACATAACTTCTACCGTCAGATCATCTGCCTAATGAATGACTCAGATTGATTATGAAATTACAATATTTTACAAGGAAATTTTACATCTATTTTTAGCTTCAGGGGCATCGCCCCTAAACCCCCACAAGGGGGGGCTCATAAAAATCATCTTTGCTCCCCCCCTGGACTCCCTTGGGGGCGAACAAACGGGTGGCATTTTCACCCCATTACAATCTAGGGTCCAATGCAGCGATACCTCTTAATAAAGAAGATAATCAGGCTCCACACCCAATAATATCCCACTTGGAGACTAATGACAGCAACTCCATTGCTGCTTCATTTGTTGACTTCACTTTGGAATTCGTTATTTCTCATCTTCATCATCATACTTGAAGACCAATTAAAACTGAGCAGAATCTCAATTTCTCCCTAGTAACAACTTTTGTTGACATATCTGCAAGCTTCTGGCTAGTGTGTATCTTTTCCGACTTCAACTGTCTATCTTCCAACATTGACCGTATGAAAAGGTACTTGAGCTGTATATGTTTAGTCTTGGAATGAAATGTAGATTTTTTTGCAAAATGAATGGAACTCTGGCTGTCACTGTATAATCTGCCCAATTCTTGCTTCTTACCCAATTCATATAGAAACCTTTGTAACCAAATCATTTCTTTACTAGCCTTTGTAGTAGCAACATACTCTGCTTCTATCGTTGAGAGTGCAAAAACACTGCAATTTTGAAACCCAACTGACAGATGTTCCACCTACATAAAACACATACCCTGTGGTGCTCCTCGTGTTATCTCTATCACTTGCCATATCTACATCAACATATCCCTGTAGAGCAATGTTTGAACCGCCAAAGCATAATGCTTGATATGTGGTACCTCTCAAATACCTGAGAATCCACTTCACTTCCATTCAATGTTCTTTTCCTGGATTGTTCAGGTACCTGCTTGCAACTCCCACTACATTTGCAATATCAGACCTTGTGGATACCATTGCATACATTAAGCTTCCAACTATTGATGCATATGGAACTTTAGACATATAATCCATCTCTTCCTGAATCTTGGGAGACATCTCCTTACTTAGTTTGAAATGGCTAGCCAAAGGTGTAGTAACTGGTTTTGCGTTCTGCATATTAAATCTTTTCAACACCTTTTGTATGTACTCACTATGAGACAATGTTAATTTGTGATTTTTCTTGTCTTTAGTTATTCTCATACCAAGGATTTGTTTTGCAGCACCCAAATCCTTCATTGCAAATGAGTTTGCCAATTTTCTTTTGAGCACATTTATTTCCTGCATGTTTGAACCTGTAACAAGCATGTCATATACATACAATATTAGTATAATATAGCTGCCATCATTTTTCCTTTTGACATAAACATAATGATTAGAGTGACATCTAGTATAACCTTGTTCAAACATAAATCTGTCAAATTTTAGATACCACTGCCTTGGAGTCTATTTTAATCCATACAAGCTCTTCTTCAACCTGCACACTAATTTCTCATTCCCTTTGACCTCATATCCTTCTGGCTGCTGCATATAGATCTCTTCCTCCAAATCCCCATGGAGAAATGTCGTCTTTACATCTAACTACTCAAGATTCAAATCTTATACTACTACTAAACTTAAAATAGTTCTGATTGAAGTCATTTTAACAAGAAGAGAAAATATCTCATCAAAGTCTATACCATTTTTCTATGCAAATCCCTTCACCACAAGTCTAGCTTTATACCTTTTTCTACCTCCATCTTCTTCCTTCAACTTGTAAACTTATTTATTTTGCAATGTTGTTTTACCTACAGGAAACCTAACTAAGCCCCAAGTATCTTTATGTACCAATGAGTCCATATATTCTTTCATGGATAGCTCCCACTTCTTCCTAGTTTCTACTTTCACTACTTCTTCATAACATTCTGGTTCACCAAAATCGGTCAACAAAACATAATATAATGAAGGGGAGTATTGTTCAGGGGGTATACTTATCCTCGTAGATCTTCTAACACCACTTTAAGGTGTTTGAGGTGCCTATTGTTGTTATGGTTGTTGATCATTATTATTTTAAGGCACCTTTACTTTTTCTGTGATCTCATCAAGCACTGTATATTCTCTGTTTTCTTGTTCTTGTTTCTTTTCCTACATCTAATCCTTATGCAAAACATTTTCATTGAATATGACATCTCTGCTCCTAATTATTTTGTGATTTTCATAATCATATAAGCGATAACCAAAATTATTAACACCATATCCAATAAAGGTACATTTCTTTGATTTTTCCTCAAGCTTTGTTCTATTTTCTTTATTAATGTGGACAAAGGCTTCACAATCAAAATCTTTAAAAATGAGTAGTTTATCTTTTTACCTGTCCATGCCTCTTCTAGAATACCTCCATTCAAGGAACTTGAAGGTCCTTTGTTTATTAGATAAACAACAGTATCTACAACATCTACCCAAAATTTTAAAGGCAATCCTGCATGCAATCTCATACACCTTGCACGCTCCATGATTATCATGATCATCCTTTTTGACACACCATTTTATTGTGGTGTTCCTGGAACTGTCTTCTCTCTATGAATTCCATGCTTTGAACAATACTTATCAAACTCTTTACTGCAATATTCACCTCCATTGTCTAATCTGAGACACTTCAACCTTTTACCTGTCTCATTTTCAACTAAAGCTTTCCATTTCTTGAAAGTATCAAATACATAAGATTTATTTTGAATACAATAAATCCATGTTTGTCTAGTTGCGTCATCAATAAAAGTAACATAATAACAAGAGCCACCAAGATATGATACCTAAGCAGGTCCCCATACATCTGTATGCATAAGCTCTAATTTTTCACTCTTCTTTTCTTTCCCAACTCTGAGGAATTTGAATCTCCTCTATTTTCCATAAACACAATTCTCACAGAATTCCAAATCAACATGCTTCAAACTTGGCAAAAAATTTCTTGAGCGAAGAATCTGCATCCCCTTCTCACACATGTGCCCGAGCCTATTATGCCACAATGTTGTATCTTCTCCTGTAGAGGAAAAGAATTAACAGAATTAGAAATACCATTTCATAAATACAATGTACCAATCTTTTCTCCTTTTTCTATTACTAGGGCTCCTTTAGTGACCTTCCAGGTTTATCTATAAAATTAGTTACACAACCTTCACCTCCCAACTACCTTGTTGAAATTATATTTTTCTTCATATCTGGAACATGCCTTACCTCCTTCAACAGCCATTGGTTTCCATTCATCTTCTTTATGAAAACTTTACCCATTCCAATGATTTTATAAGGTTTATCATAACCCAAACGAATCTGTCCAAAATTTCCTTAAACATAATCATGAAAAAATTTCCTATCAGGTGTGGCATGGAATGAGGCCCCTAAATCTACTACATAGGCATCAATAATATTTTCTAATAAAAGAATAAAAGCATATTGCAACACATCACCTGTCACATTCGCTTCATGATTGTTTTCTTGTTGTGCGTCTCTTTCTTTTCCCTTTCGAGACTTACAATCTTTCTTCAAGTTTTCTTTCTTCCCGCATTTCCAGCACACTATCCCCGATTTGGACTTAGATCTATCTTTCCTTGACTTACTGCGATATCCTGGGATCTTTCCTCTTTCCATTTTTCTTCCCCTAGTCTCTGCAGTCAAAGAATTACCCGATGTCTCAACGGAGCTTTTCCATCGCATTTCCTCGCTAAGGATTGCACCAACAACATAATCAAACTTTAAAGTACTAGATCCAGAGACAAAGTTATTAATGGCTATAACTAAGCTATTCCATCTTTCTAGCAATGAGGAAAAAAATTAATAAAGCCCTAACTTCATCATCAAAAGTTACCCCTACATAACTTAACTAACTGGTAACCATATTAAATTCATTTAAATGATCAGCAATAGATCCAACTTCTGACATCTTCATATTAAATAAACGCTTCATAAGAAATACCTTTTTTGAGGCCAAGAGATTTTCATATAATTTGGAAAATGTTGACATTAAACCCTCTTTTTGCATTTCCTTTGAAATATTAAAGGCTACTGATGCTGCTAGGCACATCAGTGTTGTTCCAACTGCCTTCCTGTCGAGAATATCCCATTCTGTGTCTATCATACTCATTGACTTCTTTGTATTTCCACTCAATGGTAGGTACAGATCTTTCTGATACAAAAATATTCCATCCACATCTTCCATAGTTGGTAGTTTTGGTCATTAAATTTTTCGACCCTAAACCTAACATCTTCCACCATTTCTCCCACTCGAACCAGGAATCCTTCTCTCCTGAGAGTTTATCAGCCAAATAGACTTTCGACTATGATACCAGTTGTTAGAAAATGATATATATACAGAGCAATAGAACACATAAAATATTGCAAAAATACAAACACATAAAATGCATAAAACAAGAGAGACATAGATATATGTGGTTCACCCAATTTGGCTATGTCCAAAAAGAAACAACCAGTCCCTCCTTTTATATTATCCAAAAAAATGAAGAGATACAACCTACAACAAATCCGATCTAATTCCCCCTTTGCTCTCATACAATATCCTCTCTCTTTCTCGCTAAGAATACACATATAAATAGCCACAATATAATTCCCTCATATATAGCGAGGGGTTGCCTTCTAGGGAAAAAAAATTAAATTAAACATAACTTCTACTATCAGATCACTCGCCTAATGAACCGCTTAGATTGAGTATGAAATTACAATATCTTAAAAGGCAATTTTACATCTATTTTTAGCTTCGGGGGCATTGTCCCTGAACCCCCGCCAAGGGGGGCTCATAAAAATCATCATTGCTCCCCCTGGTGGTGAACAAAGAGGAGATGTTTCTGCCCCATTATGATCTGGGGTCCAATGCGGCGATACCTCTGAATAAAGAAGATAATCAGGCTCCACACCCAACAAGAATGTTTTAAGGGGGTTGAGTTCCCTTGGGTTAGGGCCCAACCCAGGCACTCTTATCTCTCTCTCTCTTGTACATTTTTGTTATGCATTTTCTTCTATGCACTTAGTTTAGCAGTGTCTCTATTTGCAAGATCTGTTTATATGAAGAAAAAAAATTCATTTGTAGATTTATCAATCCTTTCCCTTGAAACGTGTGGTTGTAGGATTTGTAATGGAAAGCACAAAAATATATTTTTTCTCTTGACGAAATAGTTAGATCTTGGTTTAAATTCAACTCATCCTTTCCTTTACAATTTATTTTTCTGCAATTAGTATTTTTGGCAGCTTTTATATTTTGATGTTTTTCTAGTTGAATAACCTTCTTATGCATAGGTGATACCTACTGGATTGTTGTTAGGTCCCTATAATACTAGTGATTACCCCATTGCTATTGTAGTTGTATCACTTATTAACATTGTTGTGCCCCTGTTGCCCCCATATTAATATTACTGTGCCCCATAAAATCCCTCTATTATTATTTTTGTGGCTTTATATTATTATTGTTAGGTCAGCTAGGTTATATTGTGACTCCTTAGACTCCTATATATAGTAGAAAGGAGGTTTTGTCATTTGAATCATCCAAGAATTGTTCATTTACGTAATGTAAAGGAGGTTGCCCCTTCGAAGAGGCTAAATTCTAAGGCGTTCAACTATCTTTCTATCTTTTGTGAGCTAGTTTCATAACATTTGGTATTAGAGCTTTGGATTCTAGGGTTTCGCTGCTCCAAATAGGTCATCGTGGCATTTTCGCTATTAATTTTTGGTTCTCGCGATATTTCAGAACTAAAAAAAAACCCATTTGAGAGGCAATGGTACTGAACCGGGGTTCCAAATTTAGAGCTTTTCGCACGATATTTGCGGAGATATGATATGAGGAAGTTGGTCCTTTTTGCAGACTCCTGAATTACATTCCAAACAGGTGACCTGGGGAAAATCATCATAACTTTAATCTCTGAGCATTGGATTGAAATTCGTAAGAAGGTACAAAAAGAGAATGGACTGTAGTTTCTTGTATATATTTTTTTAGAGCTAAAGGTCGAAACAGTGACTCATGGCATGTCGTACAAGTTCGCTCTACTGAACTAGTCTATAATCAGGTCACTGTGAGAGATTTGGCATAACTCTTCCCTAGAGAATCCAATTTGGATCGATCTGGTGGCATTGGAAAGAGGACACAGAGGGTTACCGTAGGTCACAATTTCAAAACTAGATGATCCGAAATTACAGAGATACATCGGATTCAATATCAAGCTCCTACAAAGTGAAAAAAGGTGTGCAGTTTTTTTTTTTTTTTAATTTTGCATAAGCTTGGTTTGAAAAATTAGTTTGAAGGAATCCAAAGGGCGTAGTAAAGCATTATTATCGGTAATTGATGCTTCGATGAAGGAAAATGAAAACACCTAGTAAGCAAACTGAAATCTCTAGCATGACTCATGAAGAAGAGGAAGAAATGCAACATGATATATCAAAATTATGAGACCAAGTGCAACAAGTGTCACTTGCACAAAAGTTAACAGAATCTAAGATGGATGGTTTAAAGAAAGATGTAGAAGCTAAGATGGATGGTTTAAAGAAAGGCGTAGAAGCTAAGATGGATTGTTTAAAGAAGCATCATTTCCATTTGCATACCCACCATATTCCTTATAATCCTCCTTCCATTCTCATCCATTCCTCCAAAGAGCCTGCACACAAAAATTTCATTACATATTTACTGGAGACTATTAAATTGCATTTTCCCTTGTGTAAGATGGGCTCCTAAAGAGAAATAAGCTTGGAAAGATCTCCCATACTCTTCTCCAACCTTCTACCATCTTTCCCCACCTTGAGATCCTCTTTAGCACCCTTAGAATGATTTTAGATGCAATCCCGTAGCAATACAGGGCATCCTGTAGCATCATGTAACACCTCACAAAATCCACCAGAACTTTACCAAAATCGCTCCTTAAACCTAATTTTTGAATCTTATCCCTCCACATCATCTTCTAGGCCTTGGAAACAAGCTTGGGGAAGATCAGAGACCTCTTATAAATCTTCTTTCACCACTATGATTTATTTATGTAATTAGGGTTAGTTATTTTGATCATGAATTCAATAACACATGAGTAGTTTACATTGACATTTCTTGAAGTATTTGTTCGAGTTTGTAATTAGAATATGGTTTTCTTTGAATACAATAGTTTAGGTTTGATTTCATGGTATTTACTTCATGCACCTAGATTAGGTTTATTTTCTCTGTCATTTATTTTATGCAACATATTAGGATTTCAAGCATTCCTTCCCTTGCTAATATGTCAAAATTTCTTTACGCGGTGTGAAAAACAATGTTTTTTTCCTTTCTTACAAAGTTAGATTCAGTAATTACCTTCTTTGATATTGAAAATGGTATCTGCACTTCTTGGTTTGATTCATTTCGTCAGAGCGGTTTAGGTAGGACCTTGCTTACTGTGCATACAAAAGTGTCACCTCTTAAGTTTGTACGAACTCCAGATTGAAAACTTAAAGTTGGTAGCTCTGGGAGTTGCAACACTCTTGTTGTAATACCATAGCTCATCATTGATCTCAATGCTTCTTCCAAGTTTTAATTTGGATGAATATTGGCTTTAATAACTCAAAAAATATAATAAAACATATATTAAACTAATTGTTTGACAAATTCATAGTTTTAGGGCATGCTCTACAATTTGACAAGAAATTAACACCTGTTCTACAAAATGATCATAGGATTCCAGCGTAGATCACTTGAAACTATTAACCATTTGACAATTTTTCAGTGAATAAAAAAGATAAAAATTAAACTTGTTGATTGGCCAAAATGAATCAAACTTGCATGGTAACCAAACAACAATTAAATATGTGACTCTTGTCAACCACGGTGCATTAGTCCCACGTCAATCACCTAAAATGATGAGTATTACCATATATGGATATACATATCACCTTTGATCCTTTTCCAAGAATTTTGACAAGTCGTTCAAATTTATCAATGTGGACTTCCTAGGAGTGCAGTCCCTTTAACTCTTTATCCATGCGATGAAATTGTAATAGAACAGATGAATATTTCAAACTCAGACTTCCATTGATTATACAAGTCATAATTAAAGGTTTCTTCAACACTTCCTATGTTAACAAAAACCCTCCAAAAAATAGAACTCTGCTACCACTGTGTCATTTCAAATAGCATCTGCCAATTATCTAACTGGACATGCACCATCGAACTCTACCATACCATAATATTAAGTTTGTGGATCAACATAAAAAAACCAGCTTTCTCAACACTCAACCAGCCACTAATTTTTTTTGCTTAAACTGATAATTATGAATCTCGGCCTCTTGCTAAACAAATGAACAACAAAAAAACTCAACCTTCTACCAACACCAATGTTGACCAGAAAAATTAGCTCCTTTAGTTGTTCAACTTAGACATGAGTTATGACCAATCTGTATTGGTTTCTAGATAGTTGCATGTTTTATGATCCACCACACTCTGTTTTCCAAACCATATCAATAAACATAACCTTAAGCTTTGAAATGTAGCCACAAAACATAACTTTGTCTCTTTTTAAGTGAGTCTGAACATGTCCTCTGCATAGTTTCAAACTTCCTTTTGCTAGAATACCTATCACAAAGGTCAAATACTTTAGAACTACCAAATGGTGCTTAGAAACCAACATTGTCATTTGATATTTAAAACCTTGCCAATATTATATCCTAGGATTTATGGTTGAATGCACATATATACTATGTGGTCGCACGATTTAGAGGGCTGACCAGTCCTCAAAAATGATTTTAAATATCTCTTTTCATGGAGCCAACAAGAACAAGGTTTAATTTGAATTTTTAAACCATATAAATTCCTCTTTTAAAGGAGATGACTTGCTCAACATTTATAACAATAAGGACCCAATAAAACTTATCAATTTTCATATATATATGTATATATACATTTTTTTAATGCCAAAATCTTGGACCAAGTCATCATTTAGATTGGACACCATGACCGAGCATTCGAGGCTTTAGCTCGGAGAGGGTAAATTTTTTCAAATGAGAGGAGACACATGGTGTGAAACCTAACATTGGAAATAACATGATGAGTACTAGCATCCTATGATGGTATTGCATGAAAATTCATTGTCCTTCACATACATTTTCCTCGTCATGTGGGGCATCATGACCACACCATAGGGGCTTCTAAACTGTTGGGCTTCCTCCATGTATTCTTGTCTGTTGGAGCCTCCAATAATAGAAATCCACATACATATATTAAAAGTGTTTAAATATTTACTTTGACATCATTGATGACACCATTCCACAATTTCCCCCTTTGTCATTGATGGCAACACACATACACCCCATGCAATTACTTCTCCCCCTGTCTTCATGCTTTTGATATTCCTATCCTAATTTCTCTACCCCTTTGACATCAATGGAAAAGGGTAACTCCCCCTAAAAAAATATTTTCCTTTTTCTTCTTGCAATACACATTTCTCCCCCTTTATTGTTGTGCCTCTTACAACTTGCCATTATGGTTTATTCTGCAATTCTCTTGATCTTGATACAAAAATTATTCATGACTCTACTTTTCAAATATGGTACTCATATAAACACTAAGTTGAATAATCTGTCCATAATGTTGATTATAGTTCTAACGACTTCTTCACATCTACCATTTTCCATTCCAAATAAAACTGTCGAAGAATACATTTTCAAATTTACAACCATTTCTACATAGACTCCCCCTCTTCAACATTCATAGGACTAAGAGTCTTCAAGCTAGATAATTTAGAATGATATATGAACCTGCTTTGTTGTAGGACCATTTTGAGCCTTAAAACTTTCCTTGGTATCTGTAGATTCATCATGATCTTGCAACTTTACAAATCCTGAGAGCATGACTTATGAGATTTCTTCATTCACATGTTCCTCTTGCTTTTGTTTTCTTATCCAAAACTTCTTGTACCCATTATCATAGATCTCTTTCATGGAAGATTCCATCATTTATCTGCAATAACAAGTTGTATGTCCATAATTATGGAATTTGAAGCATTCTACATGAAACCTGAATGACAAAGCAACTGACATGTATTCTATATTGATGATGTGATTTGGATTTCTATCTTGTGTTCCTACAAACTTTCTTCTATGGTTTTGATAATTGTTGGGCCGTGAATCCCCCCATGGCATGTTTTGGGGCTTAAAGCCCAATTTTTTACTAAGTCCATTGTAAAGACTCCGCGAATTGTGGGCGCGAAGCGCGAAGTAATAATAGAGTCATAGGGTTGTCCGCCCTTGTTTTTGTAATGTAATGTCGGTTTGAAAGATCTACCCATGGTCCACAGACCATGGGATTATATAAATAGAGCGAGGCTCTAAGTGTAGAAGGAAGAAGGAAACATGAGGATCTAAGGAATTGATTGAGTCGAAGTGTAAGTCGTGTCTTTGGGTCGTAGAGTAGGAGAAGGATCTGCAGCTGAGTGTGCAGAGGCCTAGTATTCCGCAGCTGAGTGCGCCGACCCCTGCAGCTGAGTGCGTGGGGAAGGTCGAGTTTGTAACCGTGGGAAGAATTAATAAAAGAGAAGTTTTACCATATTTCTGTGTATCTTTTCTTGTTTATGCATTATTGGGTATGAATAGCAAGTTTACTATTTATTTACTATGCGAACTTATATGAATGTGCTGAATGAGTAAATATAATATAAGACATCTATTTATGCGAAGATAGTGAACTATTATAAGAAGATATGTAAGATTGCTGGTGTGACTTAGGGAAATAGTGCAGGTCGCTGCTCCAAAAGCAAGGAAACCCCACAACCCCTGGTTAGGGCTACACGAAGGAAAATATATCAGGGTGCAAAGGCCAGGGAAGTGTGCGAAGTAACTTGTGCGAGGAGACTCACAGTTGGACCGAATCAAACTCTTAGACATCTCAAGGGTGTGAAAACCTAGTTCCAGCACCCACCCATACTACTTCGAGTGAGACTTCAGTCCGTGCTCCACGGATTGTTACCGAAAGGGCCAGTAGTACAGGGATTTATTTGGCTAATTAACTTCGAACCTGGGTCAGGCCCCAACAAGCCAACAAATGGTTCCATTATCGGGACCAGGATCTGCATAGAGATGCCTGATGTCGTATCACTGGAATCCAACTAAGAAAGGAATTGAATATTAGTTAGATAGGAAGATTCACGAGTTCTCAGGCAGGAGAATGGGAATGCGCAACTATCAAAAGAAAAGTGGTTAGACTACTACCTGTACATAGAGATCCACGAAATTTTCTTTGCGTATTTCCCTACTAAGCTATACGAATTGGTCACGAAGCTAGCAGACAGCCAAGGAAGGTGCAAGCTCGACAGACCTATTGTGTGGACTCCAGAATTGGTGCACAGATTGGAAGCATCGGAGGATAAGATCACGTGCACTGTTGATCACTGGCTCAATTGAATTATAGGAGGATTCATCACTGAGTTCAAGGTCGATACTTCAGTCAACTATAGCGAGGCGGAATGACGCTTCCTCAAAGGACTGCGAGGTAAGTACGTTAAGTCTTTGAACACTTGGATTAAAATGCTACTGTGTGAAAAGTAGGTTATGTGAATACATTGATGTTTGGGGCTACGTGAAGCGGGAGAATTTATAGAAACGAAGGTAGTGCAGAGCTAGAAATTATCCCCTTGATTTCACCTCCGCAAGGGACGAGGAGGAGCTTGTGAATGTCTCACCAAGAAGTGCACTCAATTTGATAAGGTAGAGGATTCCGCACATACCACCCCACCCACACCACCGCCAGTTTCACCATCTTCACCCCCATCTTTGCCCATACCACCTCTGCCGCCACCGCGAACCAATATGGCAAGTGCGATAAAGTTGCCAGTGTTCAAGCAAGTAGGCAATGAAGATCCAGACCAGTTTCTGTTCATGATAAAAGTTGTATGGAAAGCGCAGGGAGTCACAAATGATAATATAAAGAACACAACAATGGTCAGCACTCTCCAAGATCATGTGCTGACCTGGTACATTAAGCATTCTAATGACAATCCGAATGTAGGGATCGCAAACATCCAAATTTTGCTAAACAGATAATTTAGCAAGCCAAAGTCAGTGGCACAGTCGATCATTGGTTTCAAAGAGATCATGATGCTACCAAGTGAGACTCCTTGGGAGTTGGATCAAAGACTGAAGTGCACAATTCGCAAAGCTAACATGACTTTGACGGATGGAAAATGCCGCGAATGGTTTGTAGCATCGCTAACACCGCATTTAAGGAACCCTTTGTCACAACAGAGGCAACAACTCAAGACGAGGCCTTGGAGATCGCGATGAGACTACATGATGTTGGGTTGTGTTATATTCTTTCCACATAGTTAACAGGGGGCTTTGAGGGGTACCCGTAACCCCACTTTATGGGGTCCAGGGCAGCACCCCAGAAAATTTTGGTTTTGGACCTTATGTTAGGTTGGGCGGACCCACCTATGGTTTTGTGCATGATTTCCACACATGTTTTTTGGACGCGATGGTTTTCGGTCCATGGTTTTGGACGCAATGGTTTTCGGTCCATGGTATTGGATGCTTCGGCATGTATAAATATGTATTGTAACATTGAAAAGAACATAATGAAAAATCAAGCTGGTAGTCCGGTTTTGGGATCCAATGGGAAATCTCTGTGTATATGTGTTTTATGTGTTATGCTCTCGCATTGTTTATTTTTCTGTGATTTAGAATTCATATGTAGGTAATTTCTATACGGGGTTAAAACCTACACATGAGACCCCGATACAGGATCCTAACCTGGGATTTCAGCAGATCCACGTGCAGTTGAAAAACTTGTGCCTTGAGATGCAAAGTCTGAAACAAGACAGGACAACTCACCCCGAGGTGTGCGATGAGGTATGGTGTGTTAAATGTAAGGGTCAGGGTCATGTTAAGGACCACTGCCCAGTGGTTGCGAATTACCTCGCGAGAGGAGGACCAATTCCATTAAGACCGGAGGCCCAAGCAAAACCTAGTGCGACTCCTGCATTATGGTGTGTGATTTGTCAAATAGGAGGAAAACATGCTATGAACAACTGCCACTTACTGCAGAAGTACACGCAGAGTTCACAAAAATTGTTTTGTAATTTCTGTAGATCAGTGGAACATGATGAGCGCACATGTAGAAGCTATGAACTAATGATGGATAGGACTCCCACCTACAAAGTTTAGGCCGAAACGCGGCCCCTTGACCAGAACGCAGGGATGGCGTGAACCAGATTTCAGGGGCACGGACAAGGCCGAGCTGGAGGAGGACCTGGAAGAGGTCGCGAACAGCTAATATGTTACAATTGTGAAGGGCCAGGACATTATGCCTGTGATTGTATGAATATGCCACGTCCATCATGCTTGTATTGTACATTGTTTGATCATGAGACGGAGGATTTTCCCACACTGATAGTGAGGCTGCGCGACAAGGGAGCGCTCCAACCTCCCCCAACTCAGAACATGCAAATGATGAGGTCTGAGCCACACGTGGAAGACCCTAATGTGAACATTGTGCTCCGAAGTGGAATTACGACAAGGGATGATAAAGGAAAGTAGCCTGAAGATGGTACTTGGGTTCGCAAGGCTCCGATGAAAGAACCATAGTTTGATTTGGAGCACGTTGAGGAAACCTTCATGGAAGCTAGGAAGAGCTTCGTTGATGCCTCCACTTCAGGAAGCAAAGATAGACTGGAGCCAGAAATGGACCCATCAATGCTCATGATGTTCCTAGAAACATGCATGAACCTGTTGCGCGACAGCAAGGCTATAAAGGGACTGCAGGAACTTATAAATAGATGCGCTTGGTCCGCGCCAGGAGAACCGTGTGTAGTCCAAAAGATTGGAAAGGACATGACAAGGACGGGGAGAGAGATGAGATTGACCACGCAGATTGGGGAATATGAGATGGAACAAGTGATTCTGGACCTAGGATCGGACATGAACGTTCTGACGAAGCAGACATGGGAGCGCATGGGAAGGCCTACGATGCAATGGTCTCCTATCCAACTGCAAATGGGGAACCAAAAAAATATCTTACCGATGGGAAGATTGTAGGGAATCACTGTAGATATCGAAGGAGGAATTGAACTAGCAGATTTCAAAGTGATAGAGATTATTGATGATAGCAATACCTACCCTACGCTATTAGGGATATATTGGGCCACTGACATGAATGGAGTGATAAATCTGAAAAAGTGAAGGATGATTTTTGAGAAAAAGCCTCTGCACGTAGTCCTACCTTTGGACCCTATAGAAGGATCACGCTACACGGAGCCAGTGTGTGACTATGAAAGCGACGATGACTTGGATTACATCTACAAGATAACTGCACCAGAGAAAGACTAGGTAAATCCCACCATGGATGGAAGAATCTCATGGGAGTGTGAAAGCTCTTGTACGTCAGATTCAGATGAAGAGATAGAGTGATGGCAGAACCAGTTACATGAGGTAACCACGCTGAACTGTAACATGATGAGAAGATCGCTACACTGTGTATCAACGGAGGTAAGGGATCTTCCTACGTATGATGGGTTAAGCAAGGTAGATTACTTCTTGAATAGATTCGAAAGAGAGGTGCCAAAACAGCAACGGTTCAAGGCTTTGAAATGGGCACTGTGCGCTATGCTCACGAGGTGGTGGGCACGCACCAAAGAAGCTTTGAGGACTGGTGCGAATGCAGGAGAATGATGTGCATGCAGTTTGGGAAGCCTTAGATGCAATTGAAAGACAAGTGTGATGGATGGGATGATCCACGCGCGCACCTCGCCGAGTGGACAAAGGTCTATGGGGAAGAGCCACAACCTAAGTGGGTGCACCTGTTCTATCATACCCTAGATGTTATACCCATGAACTGGTATATCAAGATGGAGCTCCACCATGGGATGAGTGAATGGGATATCTTGCACGAAGGGTTACTATTAACCTTCATGTTTGACGATCATTGGTGGGACACTGTTGATGATGCGCTACAAGCAGTGAAAGCAGCTATCTTTAAGATACCCCAGGCACCAATAGAATTGATTTAGCCTGAATGGGATACTTCGCTGAGCTGTGCGTTGGAGTGTTACAATGTAAATACTGAAGAAGACTATGAGGATCTGTGGAAAGTTAACATTCTAGAAACTGAATGCCATCGCGAGGTTCAAGGACCACTGATTGAAGACCCTGACATAACCGCGCCAGTAAAGACAAAACAGGTGAACATTGGTACGGAAGCCGAACCTAAGTATGCAACGTTTGGTGACTACTGTGATGATGCGACGATGGATAAGGTCGATGAGTTACTCCGCGAGTACCAGGACCTATTCCCAACCAAGATCATAGACTTAAAGGGAATCATCGACGATTTAGAGATGATGAAGATCACATTAAAACTTGACTCTAAGCCAGTTAAGCAAAGGCCTTACCACTTGAATTTGAAATACAAGGAAAAGGTCCACATAGAACTAGGAAAAATGCTCGCAGCAGGAATCATTAAGCCAGTGGAAGAATCCAATTGGGCAAGCCCTATGGTGGTGCAGGAAAAGAAGCAGAAGGGCGAGATAAGAATATGCATGGATCTCAGAAAGTTGAATGATGCATGTGTGCATGACCCATTCCAAACTCCGTTCACAGAGAAAGTATTGGAAAATGTTGGTGGGCAAGAAGCATATTCTTTTACTGATGGGTTCTCAGGGTACCACCAAATCAAAATAGTGCCAAAAGATAGGAGCAAGAACACCTTCGCGACTAAGTGGGGCTGCTTTCAATACACCTTTATGCCGTTTGGATTGAAGAACGCGATGGCCATCTTTTCGCGCATAGTTGTTGCAGCATTCAAGGAATATATCCACAAATTCCTAGAGGTTTATCTGGATGATTGGACTGTATTTGGATTGGTTAAGCATCATGTAGCGAGCTTACGCTTGATGCTAGATACCTGCCGATGCCACCAAAACGCGTTGAACCTCAAGAAGTGTACGTTCCTCGTTCCCTTTGGGGACCTGTTGGGACATGTGGTTTGTAAACAAGGACTGATGGTAGACCCCGTGAAGATTGAGGTGATTCTGAATTTGGAAGTGACGTGAAGTGTCAAACAGTTATGCGCTACCCTAGGACACACTGGGTATTACAGGAAGTTCATCAAAAGTTAAGCCCAGATCACCACGCCAATGGAGAAGTTGTTGAAAAAATATGTCACATTCTGTTGGAATGATGACTGCATGAAAAGCTTGGATGTACGAAAAGAAAAATTGGCCTCTATGCCAATCCTGTTGTTCCCAAAATGGGACAAGGAGTTTCATGTCCATGTTGACGTGTCATGTATAGCACTGGGAGCAGTACTAACACGGGAGGGCGGAGAGGGCTTGGATCACCCTATAGCATTCGCAAGTCACAGATTGTCTAAAGCAGAAAATAACTATTCCACCACTGAACATGAGGGATTGGCTATGTTATACGTGCTCCAAAAATATCGGCACTATTTGCCAGGAGGACACTTCAAGATGTATACAGATCATTTTGTGCTGAAATACTTGGTCAACAAGCCTATGTTGGGGGGGCGCATCTGCATGTGGCTTCTATTGTTCCAAGAATACGAATTTGAGGTAGTTGTGAAGCCTGGACGCCTGAACGTGGGACCGGATCACTTGTCGCACATTGAGACAGGAGAAGAACCCACTAGTCTGGAGGAAGGACTATCTGATGCATAGCTCTTTGTTGTGCACTTAGCGGATGGACACTTTGAAGACATAATCCACTTTCTCACAACTGGAATTGCACCGAAAGAATACTCTATCCAGCAGAAGAAGGAACTAGTAGTGCGTGCGACAAATTTTTCTGTCATTGTCGAGCACTTATATAAGATGGGCGATGATGAGATACTACGAAGGTATGTACCGAAATTCGAACGTAGTCAGATCCTTGTAGACACACATGGGGGTGCAGTAGGAGGACACTATGCGAGGCGAGCGACCACACAAAAGATTCTCCGCGCAGGGTTGTGGTGGCCAACCCTTCATCAGAATTGAAAAGCACATTACAAGGCTTATGATGTATGTCAATGAACAGCTAACCATCACGGAGGGGCGCATTGCCTTTGAATCCGCAAATGGCACTGCAACCCTTTAAAAAGTGGGTGATCGACTTTGTAGGACCTATCACACCTCTGGGAAAGAAGGGAGCGTGATACATTATCACGGCAACAGAGTACCTGACTCATTGAGCAGAGGCGCAACCGGTAAAAGATTGCACGGCTGCCATGGCTGTGAAATTTCTGTTTGAACATGTATTAACATGATTTGGATGTCCAAAGATCTTGATGAGTGATCGCAGTACACATTTTCGAAACGAAACCATCAACACACTAATAGAAGAGTTTTAGGTGTATCATCAGAAAACCACACCGTATCACCCCCAAACCAATGAGATAGTAGAAGCATTTAACAAAATATTGGAAACTACGCTGACTAAAGTATGCAACGTGCAGTGAAGTGATTAGGATCTACAAGTCTCTGTAGTATTATGGGCTTATAGGACAACCTGCAAGAAACTAACAGGACAGACACCTTTCTGGTTGGTCTATGGAGTGGAAGTCGTAATGCCAATGGAGTATATTGTGCCTAGTCTACGCATAGAAGCACTCACAGGTATGACGGACCACGAAGCCCTGGAGGAGTAGCTCGCGCAATTGGAGAAACTCGGAACGATTTTTGGCCGGATTTGATCAACAGGTACAAAAGCAATGCGAAAATGCCTGTCATGATCGACATATTAAGTTGCGCACCTTCAAGACAAACGATTTGGTGTTACTGTATGACAATAAGTTTGATAAATTCCTGAGAAAGTTCAGAATGCATTGGCTGGGAGCGTATGTTGTTAAGGAGGTCATAGATGGAGGCACGGTGCAGCTGGTAAAGCTAAATGGAGAACCTTTCCCAGGCAAAGTGTATGGAAGCTGATTGAATCCATACACAGGTGGCCCAGCTATCTGACTAGATGACAGAACCACAGTCTTCATGCTCCAAGTAGCTAGAAGAAGGCATGGGACTATAAATAGATCCAGGGAAGCAGTTCGGACACTATGGTCTCGGAACAACGTGTATAGGAGATTCAGCAGGTAGCCGCTCAGTGCATTGCTGACCTTGCAGTTGTTCGATCAGAATTGGAGGGTCTCCACACAAAGATCCCTGCATTGACAAAGTAACTCGAGGGTGAGTCACAATGTTTGTGTTGGGGGCCTGTCAGGCATGGAATCCCCCCAAGGCATTTTTTGGGGCTTAAAGCCCAAGTTTTGACTAAGTCCATTGTAAAGACTCCGCAAATTGTGGGCGCGGAGCACAAAGTAATAATAGAGTCATAGGGTTGTCTGCCCTTGTTTTTGTAATGTAATGTCGGTTTGAAAGATTTACCCATGGTCTGCAGACCATGGGATTGTATAAATAGAGTGAGGCTCTAAGTGTAGAAGGAAGAAGGAAGCATGAGGATCTAAGTAATTGATTGAGTCGAAGTGTAAGTCGTGTCTTTGGGTCGTAGAGTAGGAGAAGGCTCTATCACTGAGTGCGCAGAGGCCTAGTACTCTGCAACTGAGTGTGTGGATCCCTGCAACTGAGTACGTAGGGAAGGTCGAGTCTGTAACTGTGGGAAGAATTAATAAAAGAGAAGTTTTACCATATTTCTGTGTATCTTTTCCTGTTTATGCGTTATTGGGTATGAATACCAAGTTTATTATTTATTTACTACGCGAACTCATATGAATGTGTTGGATGTGTAAATATAATATAAGACATCTGTTTATGTGAAGATAATGAACTATTATAAGAAGATATGTAAGATTGCTAGTGTGACTTAGGGAAATAGTGTAGGTCACTGATCCAACAATGCAGAAACCCCACAACCCCTGGTTAGGGCTGCACGAAGGTGAATATATCAAGGCACGAAGGCCAGGGAAGTGTGCGAAGTAACCTGTGTGAAGAGACTCACAGTTGAACCGAATCAAACCCTCAAACATCTCAAGGGTGTGGAAACCTGGTTCCATCACCCCCCCATACTACTTCAGGTGAGACTTCAGTCCACACTCCACAGACTGTTTCCGAAAGGGCTAGTAGTACAGAGATTTTTTTGGCTAACTAACTTCGAACCTGGGTCAAGCCCCAACAAACCAACAATAATAACCTTGGTAATAATCCCTATCATAAGTTTTACAATCCCTAGCCTTTATATCCAAAGTTATACCTGAAAAACAATACCCATAAAATATATAAGTGTACCTGGATGAAATGTCTTGCCTTGATGATCTTCTGAAGACATTCTTTCTTGTACGTGGATCAATCCTTGTTGTTCCTTGTCCTTGATGATTTCAACATAACTTCTTGGAACAACAACACCTTCAATATTTTTCTGTCTTTCACTTTGATTTAACCTTTAAAGGATTTTTCTTTTAGTCTTCTCTCCAACCTTGCTCTTAGGAGGCTTCAAACTTGTGCCTTCATTGCACGGGTCTTCATCTGATTCTTTTGCCTTCATCTTTAAGCGATAAATTTCTTGATCCTTTTCATTAATGATATGATTCTTCTTTTCAAGATCCTGTATTTGGAAAATAAACTTCAAAACAATTTCCTTCAGCTAGCTTGTTAAGATTTTGTCTCTCTTTTCTGCTTCCTCAACTTGAAGTCTTAGAAGGGAAACTTATTTTGTTGTTTTTTCAAGATCCTTGATCTCTTAATTCTTCTATTCATTTTTCTTTCTGAGCTTGTTTATTTCTTCTAGAGTTGAATATAGTTCCTTTTGTTTTTGAATAACTTCAACTTCATGTATTTTACTTTGATTCCTTGTTTTGTTAAGATCACTTAAGGCACTAGTCAATTCTCTCTCCATGTCCACTTCTTCTTCTTCTTCTTCATTGTCACTAGGATCGTTGCTCTGAGTATCATTGTAATATTCATCTTGACCTATAAGCTTATTTAAGTAGAGATTTTGAAGCTTCTCCCAAAGATGTTAGCTAATGATCATTGACCTACATTGGATTTCACAGAATCCAACAAAGCACTTAGAATGGCATTCATTGCTTTTGTATTATACCACCTTTACTCATTGGTAGATGTGTTTCCAGAAACAACAAAAACCCATACATCATAACCATGATATTTCAAATAATCTTCCATTGCAGATTCCCATATTTCATATTCTATTCCATTGAACTGAAGAGCTAGACCAACCTGATTATCTTCAGTAGCTGTAACAGATTCTAAGATAACTACAATACCAAAGACTTCCTTTGATTGTTTAGATGTATGCTTCCTTGAATTTCCCATTTCTGATCTCTTGAGATCTACCAACCTATAATCGTCCTTGCTTATGCCATACAATCATTGCTCTGATCATTGATCAACTATTGCTGAAAATAGTGTGAAATCACATCATTGTTGGTTCTTTCCCACATGTACAATCCGATGTGCCATAGTTCTTTCCTATGCCAAGCCTTAAGCTATCTCAACTACTACCTCAAGAAACACAAAATCATACAATCTCTCTTTGTTGTCTCAAACCCTAACTACTCAAATTAACAATATTCAAATGAATTAATAATACCACATCCAAACCTGCGAAGTTACTAGCTAGCAAGCATTGTCATTGCTATTACTAAAAGTATTGTAAAGCTCCATAATCTACTCTTAATCCTTCAAAACATGTAATAAGGATTTTTATCATCAAGAATATATCGATAAAGTTTTCATGCCTTCAACAAGCTGGGCCTCCTAAGGAAATTATAAAATAATAGTGGAAATTGTTGGCATTATGACACAGATTTGGCACTATGACACAGGTGTTATCCTTGATGGCAACTCACTCAAATGACAGATCACAGTTCAGAATCACAGAATGAGAAAAAGAGGTATACACAAGTTCTCCATTGACCAAGTTGCGTGTACACACGAGTTCGTGGACCAAAAGGTGTGTATAGCGTGCACATGCACTTTCACAGAAGGAAAGGCGCGTACATGTTGGAAAACTTAGTTTTGGTCTGTGGTATTTGGTCCATGGTATTTTGATCCATGGTATTTGTCCAAGCTATCCTGTCCAAAGTGTTGACCCCAGGTATTTGGTCCAAGGTATTGGTTCTAAGTGGTTTTGGTCCATGGTATTGAGTAAGGCCTAAGACTAGAAAATGAGGAGAAGATCATTAGGCAAAGGCACTCATGAATTGAATATCTAATGAAGAGCAAGATCTAGAATATAGGTCATTGGGTTATGGTGCATAGATGGATCTGAATCAAGGATGGACCTTAGCGCTTGATGAAGGATAAGATCTAATAATGGGTCAAGATCTTAAGGCTTGAAGAGAAGTATCTTTGTGTGGTTTTGATCTTTTATCTGAATAACTGGCACATGTTGTATGATGATCTGGTTATAACTGACGTCTATAATTGTTGTAAAGTTTAAATCATCATTTACAGATTTGTACGCAGGTTCACCTTAGCAAAGGTGCGTATACACATTGGTTCTACATATCAAAACAGTGTATACATCTTAAATTTGATTTGTAGATTTGTACGCAGGTTCACCTTGAGAAAACAACATATGTACGTAGGTTCGACACATTGAAGTAGCATATACCTCATAAAATATGCTTTAGCTACTTCTCTTTGCTGTTACAGTGTTCTGGGTTCTGGTTACTGTTTCTATTTACTGTATTTTGGTTACACCATTCTAAAAAGTGATTCATTGATTCAGTTGTGGTTGGTGCAAAGGAGATTGATTGATGCAGATGTATTTGATGTTTGAATGATGTTATTGATGGATACAGTCTGAACATTTATGAAACGTGGTCCCTGGAAGAAAAGAGAAGGTTGTAGGCTTATGTAGGTCGACACCTGCGTACTAGTAATCATATCAGCTAGTACAAGAGCTAGGGGGTTGTAGCTCCCTTCCAGGAGAAGCTGGAGAATGAGAGAAGGTTGTAGCCTTCTGCAAGTAAAAGCCTGCATATTGGTATAAGACTTCACCAGTACAAAAATTGTAAAAAGAAGTTTCTTATTAAAAAGAAGATAGAGACGATTACAGCAGGTGATTTTCACCCACATTGGGTTTCCACCTTATATCTTGTGTTTATGTGTGTGTGACTGTCTGTTTTATTTTACTGCACCTGGTTACTGTTTATATGGTTCTGCTGCACTGATTAAAGATCAACATTGAAAAATTAACTGAATCATAAGTTTGTAGGATATATGCTAGTTGCCTTAAGAAAAGTTGTGTATACACGCAAGTTCCATTAACTGAAGTAACGTATATGAATCCGAGTATGGAAAAGAAATACTATTGACTTGCTAATACTGATTCACCCCCCCCCCCCAAGTATTATTTCCAACAATTGGTATTAGAGCAGGTCATTCAGAAGAAGCTTGATCGCTTGAAGGAAGATCTATCATATTGAGTAACTACAAAAGAGAGGGATCCATTAGACCATCAATCTTTGATGGGAGAAACTTTGTTTGTTGGAAGGTAAGAGCTACATCCTACCTTCAATCTCTTGGAACAGATATCTGGGAAATCGTGGAAGGAGGATATACATTTCCATCAGCAATTCCTACAGATACGGCAGGTAAAAAGAAATATGAAACCAATGCCAAGGCTATCAATGCATTATTGGGGAGTCTCTCACAATTAGAATTTGTCAAAGTTATGCAGCTCAAAACTTCCAAAGAAATATGGGGCAAGGTCATTCTAAGCTATGAAGGAGACAATCAGGTAAAACGTGCAAAATTGTAATCTCTCAGAATTCAATATGAAACTCTCAAAATGCACAATGATGAAAGTATTGCTAGTTACTTCTTACGTATAGATGAGATTGTTAATTGCATGAAGAACTTGGGTGAAGAGATAAAAGAAGTTACTTTAGTTGAAAAGGTTTTAAGATCCTTGTCTACTAAGTTTGAATCAAAAGTATCTGTTATAGAAGAAAAGCAGGATCTTCAGACTATTACTTTGACACAACTACACGGAATCTTAACTCCTTTCGAAATGAGAAAAGGAGGCCCATCAGATATGAGAGAAGCTGCATTGAAAGCTTCAGGAAGAGAAAAACTGAATGAATCAGGACATATTTCAGAAGGAGAGGAAGAAGCAAACTTTGTCAAGAACCTTCAACAGGGTTTTGGGAGATTCAGAGGTAAACTACCTTTCAAATGTTTTGCTTGTGGAAGAGTTGGTCATTGTGCTGCCAAATTTTCTCATAAAGATAAGCTTGATAAAGGTAACGAATCAGCAAAATGGAATAGAAAACAAAGTGTAAGTAAGAAGAGCTACTATACTCATGAAGATAGCGATGGTTTATCAAATAGTGATGAAGATGAAAATAGTAATGACTATAGACTTCTAATGGCTTTTTAAGATGATGATTTCTTGGATGCTTTAGATGAAGATGACCTTTATGAAGAAATCTCTAAAATCAAAATATGTTTAGAATAAAATAATATGATTATAGATACTCTGAAATTCCAACTTGTTGAAAGAGAAAAACATAATGAAAAACTAGACTGTGAAATTGTGGGTCTAAGAAAGGATATTGAGAAAAGAAATGCTCTCAATCTTAGATTTACTAAAGGAGAAGAAACCTTAAATGAAATTATCAAAGTGTAGAGTTCTCCTCTGATAAAGACAGGTCTTGGATACACTGAAGAAGCATCCCAAGCACAGAAGTCGTCAACCTCCACTAAAAGCTATCTTGATGCAGCAAAGAGCAATGAACAATTTGACAATCGACAGCAAAGGCATAAAGCACATCACCAGGTAAATTAGGCTCTATTTACTTCAAGGATGAACAGAAGCTACAAATCTCAGGTAAATCATAGTCAATCTGCTTCAAGAATGAATATCAATAGCAACTACAATCACTAGGTCAGTAGATTCGATAATCACAGGAACTTCTTTAAGGGCCAATGTTTTTCATGTTATAACTTTGGACACAAAGTTGCTCAATGTGTTCCTTACAAGACCATCATGACTAGAGAAGCAAGAAATCAAAGGAATGTGATGGGGATCATGAAACAGACCTACAATAACTTTTCTCTTCTTGAAATGAGATAGAATGCCCTATCTGCAACAACTTTGGTCACGAAGAATCTGAATGTAGAAGTAAATTTCGACAAACATCTCAGAAGGAGAAAAATTCATTAAATCCCAAAATATGGAGAAAGAAAGAACCACAAACAGAAAGATGTGGTATAGCCTTGTATGTAGAAGGACAAGAAAATCGGTGGTACATCGACAGTGGATGCTCGAAACACATGACAGGTGATAACGAAAAACTTCAGTCATATAATGCCTTAGAAAAGGAAAAGAAGGTCTCGTTTGGAAATGACACTCCTGTTGTCATAAAAGGTAAAGGTTATGTTCTTTTAAAAGAAAAAGTTAAAGCTAGGAATGTTATGTATGTTGATGGTCTAAAGCATAACCTGTTGAGTGTCAGTCAAATGTGTGATCAAGGAAATGAAGTAGTATTTCGATCAAATGGATGTGTTTTTCATGAGCTTGATACAGGAGAAACCATGATCAAAGGTATAAGAACTCCAAGCAACTTATATATACTCAAGGGAGGACAACAACAATGCTATCTAAGAAAAAATGATGAACATTGGTTATGGCACAGAAGATTGGGGCATCTAAGCTTCTCTCAAATAAGAAAAGCAAGCAAATTCCAAGATGTTCGTGATCTTCCTGATATCAGCATTCCAGAAAGTACAATATGCAAATCATGTCAATTTGGTAAGCAAACCAGGCCGCAATTCCCTAAAAAGGAAGGATCAGCTAGTAAGCCTCTTGAACTTGTTCATACTGATTTATGTGGTCCATCAAGGAAAAAGTCACCTCGTGGAGAGGAATATTTTATATTGTTCATTAATGATTTTTCCAGAATGTGTTGGATAGGGCCTCTAAATCATAAAGATGAAGCATTTGAACAATTCAAAGCCTTCAAAGCCCTTGTTGAAAATGAATCAGATCACAAAATCAAATGTCTTAGATCTGATCAAGGAGGGGAATTTACCTCGGATGAATTCTTTGACTTTTGTGAAGAACATGGAATAAAAAGGAAATTATCCACTACAAGGACTCCTCAAAAAAATGGAGTGGTAGAAAGGATGAACAGAACTATTCAACAAATGGCTCATGCTATGCTAGATGAGTCTAGAACTCCTGCAACCTTCTGGGGTGAAGATGCATTTGTTGTTGTCACTATTCCCAACAAAGCAAATGTTTGGGTAAACAACACTCAAACTCCACATGAATTTTGGTATGGTAAGACTCCTACCGTAAATTATTTCAAGGTTTTTGGAAGCAAATGTTACATCAAAAGGACTAATGAAAAACTTGGCAAGTTTGAACCTAGAGAAGATGAAGGCATTCTCATTGGTTACTCTTCCCGAAGTAAAGGATATAAGTGTTATGATAAAATACTTGGGAAAATTATTGAAAGTATTGATGTTGTGGTTGATGAAGCATGAAAAAATCCAAAGTAGGTAAAAACTGAAGATTGTGGAGAAGATTAGGATTATCCTTCCACATCAAATCAGACTAATTCTAAAGAAGAAACCAATGAAGCACCAAAAGAATAGATAACAATAGAAGAAGAGACTCCATCCAGGTATGTTTAGAAAAATCATCCAGAGACTCAAATTTTGGGACAGAAAGAGGCAGGTGTGCAGACAAGAAGAACTATTACAGAAGCTTCAAACTATCTAGCATTGCTTTCCTCCATCGAACCTCAAAATGTAAATGAAGCATCCAAAGATGAATGTTGGGTCAAGGCCATGAATGAAGAACTTGAGAAAATTGAAAAGAATAATACTTG
>APFE030530560.1:317572-376346 GCA_000404065.3 Pinus taeda
TCTAGTCATGCATTCCAAGACCAAGCACATACCCATCAAATATCATTTTCTACATGAACAAGTGCTTGAACAAAAGGTCAAATTGGAATATGTTCCCTCCAAAGAATAGGTTGCTAATATATTCACCAAACCATTGCCCAGAGAGACATTTGAATATCTCAGACAAAAGCTGGGAGTAGTTGATGCATCATCTTGCTGTTGAAACTTATCTGTTTTAGAGAAAAGTGGTTATATGCAAGTTTCATGAAGCGTATCCATGTACATACGCAGGTTGCTGTGGATACAGTCATGTATATGTTGGTTTGAAGAAAAACAGTGGGCTAGACTTAGGATGAAAGGAGTCTAATATGGGTCTGATAGTGATCATCTGGCATAGGTTCAGGGGCAGCATATACTTCTAATAATGCATTGTTTACATTATCTTAGAAGATCTTGGTACAAATTCACAGTTGTTTTTTATTTAGGTGGAACAGGTTCAGGGGGAGATCATGGTTGCTGGTCTGGATGGTGATTGATAGATGTTGCTGATGATAGTTGCTGATAACTATCATAGTCTTGTTTCAGATTTTTGGTCTCTGTGTCATGTATATTTTTTAATGTCACGGTCATGAAATGACCTATTTTGTTTCCCCACTATGCATGGGATGAATGATGTAATGCTCTTGTTTTGACATGTATAATCATTTGGTATATACCCCCTTGGTTGGGTGGATGAGTCAAACTTGGTATATCCCCACTTGGTTGGGAGATGGATGTATGTATAAGTCATTGCTGATAGGAAGGTCATTTATGATGTATGTATAGAGTCATCTTTTGTAAACCTTGCTTATATTCATGGGGAGCATGGACTCGAGCATGGAGCTCAATCAACACACTTCAGCATATCAGAGAATTTAGCATGTACTTAGGGGGAGCATAACCCTTTGCCTTTGATGACAAAGGGGGAGAGTGACTTGGGGTTGCCATCAAGTCCAAACGGGGAGATTATTGGCATTATGACACAGATTTGGCACTATGACACAGGTGTTATCCTTGATGGAAACTCACTCAAATGACAGATCACAGTTCAGACTCACATAATGAAGAAAAAGAGGTATACGTAGGTTCTCCATTGACCAAGCCGCGTGTACACGTGGGTTCGCAGACCAAAAGGTGCGTATAGCGTACACATGCACTTTCACGAAAGGAAAGGCGTGTACATGTTGGAAAACTTAGTTTTGGTCCGTGGTATTTGGTCCATGGTATTTTGATCCATGGCATTTCCAAGCTATCCTGTCCGAAGTGTTGACCCTAGGTATTTGGTCCAAGGTATTGGTTCTAAGTGGTTTTGGTCCATGGTATTGAGTAAGGCCTAAGACTAGAAAAGGAGGAGAAGATCATTAGGCAAAGGCACTCATGAATTGAATATCTAATGAAGAGCAAGATCTAGAATACAGGTTTTTAGGTTATGGTGCACAGTTGGATCTGAAGCAAGGATGGACGACCTTAGCGTTTGATGAAGGATAAGATCTAATAATGGGTCAAGATCTTAAGGCTTGAAGAGAAGTATCTTTGTGTGGTTTTGATCTTTTATCTGAATAATTGGCACATGTTGTATGATGATCTGGGTATAACTGATGTCTGGAATTGTTGTAAAGTTTAAATCATCATTTACAAATTTGTATGTAGGTTCACCTTAGCAAAGGTGCCTTATACACGCTGGTTCTGCATATGAAAACGACGTATACATCTTAAATTTGATTTGCAGATCTTAATGCAGGTTAACCTTGAGAAAACAATGTATGTATGTAGGTTCGACATAGTGAAGTAGCGTATACCTCATAAAATATGCTTTAGCTACTTCTGTTTGTTGTTACAATGTTCTAGGTTCTGGTTACTGTATTCTAGTTACAACGTTCTGAAAAGTGATTGATTGATTCAATTGTGGTTGGTGAAAAGGAGATTGATTGATGCAGATGTATTTGATGTTTGAATGGTGTTATTAATGGATCCAGTCTAAAAATTTATGAAACGTGGTCCCTGGAAGAAAAGAGAAGGTTGTAGCCTTCTGTAGGGCAGCACCTACGCACTAGTAATCATATCAGCTAGTACAAGAGCTAGGGGGTTGTAGCTCCCTTCCAGGAGAAGTTGGAGAATGAGAGAAGGTTGTAGCCTTCTGCAGGTAGAAGCCTGCATACTGGTATAAGACTGCACCAGTACAAAAATTGTAAAAAGAAGTTTCTTATTAAAAAGAAGATAGAGGCGATTGCAGCAGGTGGTTGTCACCCACATTGGGTTTCCACCTTATATCTTGTGTTCATGTGTGTGTGACTGTCTGTTCTACTTTACTGCACCTGGTCACTGTTTATATGGTTTTGATGCACTGATTAAAGATCAACATATGAAAAATTAATTGAATCATAAGTTTGCAGGATATATGCTAGTTGCCTTAAGAAAAGTTGTGTATACATGCAAGTTCCATTAAATGAAGTAACGTATATGAATCCGAGTATGGAAATGAAATATTATTGACTTGCTAATACTGATTCACCACCCCCCCAGTACTATTTCCAAGAGAAATAATAAAAGAAGCTTAGATTGCATCATCAAATTTTAGAGGGGGAAAAAATTCAACTCGCATTTTCAACTTATCTCCCTAAGGGTTTACTCAAATTTCGAGTGGAAACACTCGTTGGATGCAAAATTTGATTCCTCGTCCAAGGTGTACCCATGTTGCATACTTTCAATGGACCCTACTACATGAAAAATGAGAAACACATGAAAAACGTGATTGCAATCATGTTTTTTCACGTATTTCTCATTTTTCATGTAGTCAGGTCCATCGAAAGTATGCAACATGGGTACTTCTTGGATGAGGAATTAAATTTTGCATCCAAAGAGTACTCCTTCTTGAAATTTGAGTAAAACTTTAGGGAGATAAGTTAAAAAACAAGTTAAAAAAAAATAAAATAAAAATAAAAAAAAAAAAAAAAAAATTTCTTACCTTTCTACTTTTCTACTCCATAAATGGTGAATCATCCCCCATGGTTGACATAATCATCTTAAATCCTATTGGTTTTTATAAAGTTTATTTAGGTTGTATATTTTTCTTAGGAGACCCATTTTAGACCTCAAAATTCCCCTAATGAATTTGGATCAATATTGGCTTCAATAACCCATAAAACTATAATAAACCATATATTAAACTAATTGTTCGAAAATTTCATAATTTTAGGGCACATTCCACAATTTGATAGGAAACAAGTGTCGGTTCAATAAAATCATCACTATATTCTAGCCTAGATCATTGGAAACTATTAACCATTCGACAACTTTTCAGTAAAAATAAATAAATAAATAAACCTATCGATCGGCTGAAATAAACCAAACTTCAACTAAATATGTGAATCTTGTCAAACATGCCAATCAGTATGCTTTATGACTAGTCCTAAAATGAGGAGAATTACCATATATTGAAACAAGTCATTATTTAGATTGGACACCATGACCACACATTCAGGGCTTTAGATTGAATAGGGCATATCTCTTCAACCAAGACGAGCCATGTGGCTTGCCACCTACTGTTAGAAACGACATGATGAGTACTATCATCCTATGATGGTAATACATGCAAATTCATTGTCCTTCACATTCAATTTCCTCATCAAATGTGGGGCATCATGACCACACTACAAGGGCTTCTAAACTATTGGGCTTCCTTCCAAGGCGTCTTGTCCATTCGAGCTTCCAATGAGAGCATTCCACAAGTGTATCTTAAAAATGTTAAAGATTGACTTTAACATCAATGAAAACACCATTCAATAGTTTATTTGAAATATTTTGATAAACATATTTGGTATATTATCGAAAACTATTTTATGTAATTTTTTTCAACTATGATGAAGTTTTTATTTACATGATATTCTATCAAATTTAATTTTTTTTTTTAATAAATGAAAATTTTCATTAAAAATGTTTTGAGAAATCTTATCTAAAATTTATTTTTGCCAATGTATTAAATATAAACTAACCTTACTATGTGATGAACTTAATTCTATGTTGCAATGAGATGAACAAAATCACACATCTTAATATGTTGAACATTACTAATATTATGATTTGACGAACATTAACCAATATTGTAATATGGTGAACATTACCGAATGTCACAATGTCACAAACATTTCCTAACCTCAGAATGTGACAAGCATAACCATTCATAAATACCATCAAAAGCAAATCGAAATGTATGTTGTACACTATAATTTCCATTAATGCCATCACCACAGTTCAGTAAGAAATGCTTTTTCATATATAGTTTTGCATAACATTTTTGTTTTGTAATTTTAATATATAAAATTATTTTATAGTTCGAGAGAGCTCAATATAGTTTTTAATATTATGAAATAAATATTATTTGTGGTTAAGATAAATAGATTAAATAAGTTAAAAATACTATTATCACCTGAATTATATATATATGATTTTTCAAAAGAATAAATAAATTATATTTCTCTAAGAGAAAATTATACATAACGATATTCGATAGGTGGACTGATTCAAGTTTAGCTCAAAAATATTTTCAAAAAAACTTGAAAGACATACAAATTGATACCATAATACAAAAAATATGTTCAAAATGCATTCATGCAATTTGAGGAAACTCTAGAAGTGAACTCCATGCCATTGATTTCATGGTCCCACATTTCATATTGACCAAAGGACCCTACGAGAAGCTACAAACACTCTTTGGAGAACTGATATGCTTTCTGGTTTAATTTACTATAGATATGAGAAATTGATTTCCTGTCAAATTAATCCATCTCTATGTTGATTTCACGCAAAATATGATTTATTGAAGGGATATCTACCTCTATCTTCTTATTATCCCAATTGATTAGTAGACTTGAATCTCCAAGAACCTAGATATTCTTGACTCCAGAGTATAAACTAGAGTCCACACGGCTACAAACTCAACCTTAGAATTCGATCCCCTTCTTGTAGCATAACACAACAAATAGTGGTGATTCTGGTTGAGATAAATAACAACTCCTTCTCTGCACCTCTAATTGTCACCTGGACTGGCGCCATAGAAAAATACCCATGGGATTTATTTTTCCAAAGGAGGCATCTATGTGATCAAGGATTTATTTCTTTTAGGATATACTCTAAATTATTTACACAATTTTTTAATGATACCAATTGTAGATTCAAGCAGGACAAGTTTATCTTGAAAAATTCTAATTCTCCTTTCCCCTCGCAAATTATAAATCAATAAAGAGAGGAAAACTGAAAACTCCTGCACAGATTTATGTTGAATCTAGTGTTGAATACAATCCTCCAACTAATCATTATTCCATTCCGTTGATGTAGGAACATAGATTCTTTAATTAGATTCCTAATGTGAACTGCATATGGGAAAAAAAAGACAAGAATGATTGAGTCACAATCAATAGAAGAGAGTAGACACCTACTGGGTGCAGACGAGCCATGTTTCCACTTATCCCATTGATGAGCCTCATAAATGGGTAATTATATGGGCTCATTTTACCTCCTAACCTAGTCAAATCAACCATTCTCTTAGCTTGTTGTATGATTTTTCTAATTATAGTTATGCTTATAGAGTGAGTTGAGTTAGTTATGATGCCATGTGGTCTAATATGTGTTTAATGCAGATTATTGATGAATTTTATGGTCGAAGTCAAGGATCCAGTGGACAAATGGCAGCAATAACTCGAAGTGGACAAAGGAGAGGACTTATAGGAGGGATTCCCCCTTATTTATTACTCCTCACTTCAAATCCCCCTTCATTCAGCTCGGACTACAGGCAGCCAAGTCATGCATTAGCAGGCAGCCGAGCAAGTGGAGGATGACTAATGACTATCTTGAGTTTTGGGAGCCAAGCCTCCCTAATTTTAAGGAAGTTGTTGGTAGCTTCATTTGTATAAGTAGAGAGGCCTAGGACCTCACTAGGGTCGGATTTTTGTTGGATTTTTGTTGTACTTTTTCCTATGTAAACTTTGCTCAACTTCGAGCTTATTATTTTGACAGTTTCATGTAACCTTGTTATTATTTTGGAAATAAAGATGGAATCCTTTTTGAGTTAGCACTGAGTTACCTCAGAGGGCTGAATCTCTTGGGTTAGGGCCCAATCCAAGCAGCCAAGCTCCTCTCTACTTGTATTTGTATGTTTTATTTCAGTTGTAGATTAGATTGTTGTTAAATGTATTTCTCTCGTGATTAAGAATAGGTTGCTTTTGATGATTCAATAGTTTGCTTCCATTTGTGCTTTCTATAGCAGGATAAGAAGTGGTAAAGAAAATATTCAAAAGGCTAGCTACAATGCCTTGGCCTCTCTTCCTCCCTTTGCGACCATGATCTGAGGCAAGGACCCTCTTGCTGCCCTAAAAACACAGATTTTCCTCATTCATAAGACTTCTAGTGTTTACAGCTTTTCAGTTGGTTAATACTCTAGTTTTCTTTGCTTCAGAGCTTCTCCATCATGCTCACTTTTGTATTTACCATAGTCTTCTTCCATGCTTTCCTTTCTTGCAGCAGTTGTCAGCATTTCCTTTCACAAATCATAGTTTCGATTAGTTTGATGCAAAACTCTATTATCTAGATGCACTTATTTCATTGCTTGCTTGATCTCATTTGTTGACTATCAGTTATGCAGCAAGAATATTCTAGCAGTAGGTCAGCCTATCAGCCATTCCATCCTCCACCTGATCCATGCCCTACAGGTCGCCCAAGTCTCCCCTCAATTCTGCCTTAGTTTCCTACATTTTCCATAGAACTTCTTCTTCTCTCCTTGAGCAAATCCAATCATCTTTCTCTCTCCTAATGATTCTTGGTAGACCATAGGTGCCCTAGCACTTCATTCCAACCTTCATCCACCTTTTCCACCACTCTCACACCTTCAAGACAGCCAAAAAAGCTCTCAGCCTCCTCCTGTAGGCGATCCTGTAGAACGTTGTTTTTCCTCCTGTAGATTTCTTGTGTCCTCCTGTAGATTTTCCTGTAAGCTTTCTTTTGAAGGCCGAGTGTGGGAAAAGCCTCCAGAAGGCCACCTGAGACCTCCTAGGACCCAACCACACCATCCTACATCCTCTCAAGCCCAAAACCGCCTTTCAACACCACCTATTCGCTGCCACATTCACAAACAATAAATGACATACATGTCAAACTCACATGAAAATACATAAAAATCCAAAAATATGTTTTTTCTCGTTTACTTCCAGAAATAGCTTAGCTAGATGTTGTTTACTTCTTTGAATAGATAGATGGCATTCTTTTCATGGTTTTCATAGTTCTCTCTACAAAAGTAGGATTAGTTGGTTAAGTAGCATTTACTTGGAATGCTTTACGTTTCAGTCTTTCTCCTTTCTGCAATTAGAGTAGTATCTGTAGAGTAGACTCTCTCTCCTTTCATCACATATAGAGCTTCTTCTGGAATCCATAGAAGTTGGCTTGAGCTCCTAGTGATCTTGCATCGCCTGACCAAGTGACAACTTGCTGTAAGAACTAGTACTTGTGCATACAGCACCATCGCTTCCAAGTTTGTTACGAACTACCAGGTTGATAAGAGTAAAGAAGGCAACCCAGGAGTTGCAGCATTATTGTTGCAATACTGGCGCTCACCATTCTTTTTGATGCCATTGCTAGGGAAGCATCAGAGTACTCTGTGATCACTGCTTTCTTCTATTTTCTATTGCAATATTCTGCTAATAGTTTATTTCAGCAAAAGTAAACTAGTCATTTCCCTTCTTTCAAGTTTTGCATTTCCTTGCTTTTCTCTTCAATTCTGCAAATTTCATTTCAGCAAGAGTAGACTAGTCATTTCTTTTCCTTCAAGTTCTGTGTTTCCTTGCTTTCCTCTTCAATTCTGCAAATTTCATTTCAGCAAGTTCATTTCAGTTAGTTGCAATTTGTTTTTTTCAATCAATTTCAGTTTTGCAGGTACTATCAGTGTGGGAAAAAAGAAACAAAAACCAACCAAAAAAGATTTCCTTTCATGCCTCGTAGGAATAGAGATAACTCAGGAAAATTTTTGCCCAACACCCCCACTGCTTCACACAACCAGCCTTCTCTCTTCTTCAATGGTTGCGATCAAGAAGAACCCTTAGGTGAACAACAAGATATATTTGAAGAACCTATAGGGGAAGAAGAAGATGAGACATTCCTCTGGAGCCAATGGCTGAAAACAGAAATGTTGGGGACAATACCTTTTCTTCCAACTCATCCATTAAAGGTGAAATTGGAAACATGCTGGAAGACTTCAAGAGTGAGGTGCTACAGATTCTTGCCATGCAAATGGATACCTTACATATCAAAAGAAAACAAGAGGAAGCAGAGAGGGCTTTGGCCATTCTTTTCCCTAGATGCACCAGGAGGCATCCCAGGAATGAATGCCCATTGAACTCTATAGAGTTTTGTTCAATCTGTGAAGAAAATCATTCTACAGACAAGTGCCCGTCCTTGCCCAGACTTAAAGCTATATACCAAGGGGTTGAAGGAGCCACTAAATAGATCTATTATATAAACCAAAGGAGGCCACATGGACCTAGACCATATCAGCAAGGGATGCAAGGGACATCTCAGGCATACTAAAACCCCAACCAAGTCACATCCATACCTTCTTGGGGCCCCCTTGCTCATATTTCCTAGTCCACACCTCCTCCTTGGTCCTTCACATCTCCATATCATGCCCAACCAGCCACCCATTCATTTCAACCCTATGCCCAGCTGCAACCTCACTGGAATGCATCTCATAAGGGGTGGAGGCCCCAATACATCTCTCTTCCCACTCTTCTGCCTCCACCACCTGCCCAACCACAACCCCATCCACATCCATCTCAAATATACACTCCCGCTCAACTAATGTACCACCATTCCCAAACCCACACATTGAAGTAGCTCAACCCATTTATAATGCTGAGGTACAACACTTCCAAACAACTCATCTTGAGCTTAATGGTATTCGCCGTAGCTCAGGAAGAGTATTGCAAAAAAGAGATTATACTGATATTATTGAAAGACCACATCCAGAAGAAGAAGATTCAAAAGAGAAGATCAAAGAACCATGGGTTGCACTTGACGAAGAGAAGATACCAAAATCAGAGATCGAGAGAGCTCCCTCATGGTTACCATCAAATCCTCCATGTATTCAAGAGAAAAATCGGCAAAAAGAGGAAGAAGTGAAGGTCATGGTAGAAGAAGACATGAAGAATGATCCAGATCAGCGAAAGGACCAAGGACATCACAACTATATTGAAATATGGTTCCAGACAGTCACTAAGTTGCAGCATCACTCTTTTCCTCAACTATGCTTGATCCTTTCAAAGTCAAATCATTTGGTCTCTGCAATGCAGGTACATGTCAAAGCATACATTTCAAGCCTCCGCATCATTTTGTCTATCATCTTGATGTGCACATGGCTCCATTGGAACTATTCTTATACTTGACAGCGATTTTGTTTTACAAGTAGGGTAGGGTAGGACAAAAATGAAAAATAAAAGAAAAAATAAAAATCTAAGGTGAAAATCTCCTTGGAGGCGCCTCAGATTGGCTCATTGATTGAAACCTCCATGAAGCGGTCAATGGGTTGGAAAGAAGAAAAAAGAGAGAAAAAAGATCGTAGGTGAAAACCTCCTTTGAGGTTCCTAGGTAGACCTACTAGTTGAAAACCTCATTGAGGCGGCTAGTAGGCCTAGAAAAAAAAGAAAAAATAATAAAAATCCTTTCTCCATGCATGCATGTACTCTCCAACATCTGCAAGTAACAAGAACAAGTTGGTACCAAAAGGAAAATTGGTCAAGCCTAGTCAAAAGAAGTCAAATTTTGACTTTCTCCTAGTTCGCTCAAATGCTCCAACAAGGCCAAGGTCATGCCAATCCATCAACATCATCTATTTTCACCATCCACCCATCATTCTCGAGCTTCTACCACTCATTTTCCTTGTTGTCCTAAAAAAAAACTATAGGATGCTCTGTTTTCCTATAGGATACAAAAATACATAGAGCAGAAATTTGTTTTTTCCCTAACTTGGAAACCGTGCATCCATTTAAAAAACTGTTTCATGGGGAATTGCATATGGATGATGGTAACATGCTCAAGCAATTTCAGCAAATTCCAGTGCAGAGTTACCAAGAAATTAGCCCCCATCACCTTCAGCCATTTTTGTGTTTTCTTAATATCCGTGCATCCATTTAAAAAACTCTTTCATGGGGAGATGCATATGGATGATGGTAATATGCCCAAGCAATTTTAGCAAATTCCAATGCATGTTTTCCAAGAAATCAACCTCCATCATCTTCAGCCATTTTTGGTTTTTCTCGAGATCTGTGCATCCATTGACCAAAAAATTTCAATGGGAAGGTGCATAATGATGATGGAAACATGCTCAGAAATTTTCAGGTCAATCCAGTCTACCGTTTGGGAGATATGGACAAAACAAGTCACTGTCCTGTAAACCCACAGCAGCTAATTCCATAGAAGTCCAGCACCAGCAACAAGGGATAGCACATCTGAAGGATGAAAAGGCACATGTAGCTCAGCTCCAGCAAAAGAAGAACCTGCAAAAACACACAACAACACAGAGTGCATAAAGGGAAATGAAGGCATGCAGCAGAGCAAGCTACAACACCTCACAGCAAATACACTCGGATCACAGGTAAGTAACTAAGTCACTCCTCTGTTTGCATTGGTGTAATTAGAAGTCATGAAAAAACAACAAGATGGTTGAGGTTGAATGAGGGAAGGTGGCTAGTTAACTTGGCTACCTTCAGTTAGTTGACTCCACTTAACCGAGATGTCACCCACACGTGCGCACAGTCAACTCCAGCAAAGGATGCCAAGGACAGGTAGTGGGAGGAAGAGTTAACTCTGATGCAATAATGAGGGATGATTACGAGGAGGGACCATGATGACCAAGCAGGTGGGGACCAACGGCCCTAATATGGGCAACGTACACCTTGCCAGCTCAGCACTCATAACCAAAAACAACAATAAGTACTCCTCCCCGAGCACTCTCACCACCTTTTCCTCCATTCTCTCCTCGAAACTCCACTCTTGTAATCTCCTTGCACCCCCACAACCTTGTAACCATCATTCTCCATTGATCTCTCCCATATTCCTGCTCTTGGTGTTGTCTACAAGAGTACTTACAGGTTCTACAGGAGAACCTACAGGAATTCTACAGGAGGAACAATAGTCTTCTACAGGAGGGCCAGTGAGTTGTTTTCAAGGGAGAAAACACAGGTTTCAGCACAATTCTCGAGCTGAGGAGGTAGGTTCTATGCATACCCCCATTGAATATCAAAATATGCAAGTAGTGGTTAAATTTTGAGGAGGAAATAAAGCCTTTAGGTGGAGGAAATACATAAAAGAATTTCTGCTTATTTCTTGAAAAAAACGCAGTCTCTTTGTTTCTATGTTTTTCTTCAAAAATTGTTGTCTCCTTCTCCTCATTTGCTTTCCCAAAGAAGCATAAACAAAATGACAGGATGTTTTATGAGGAAGGAGCCCACCAACTCCTCCAAGCTCCATGCACATCCCCAAGTAGTGGACATATTCACAAGAGCAAATTGGATGAACCTTTTTGAGAAATTCTGAGGGTTTGATGAGGAAATTGCTCAAGAATTTTCTCACTCTTTGGTCCCTCACACCAAAACACATGCCACTGTCACCTTTAGAGGCCTTTCCATGGAGATAACCCCTGAATTTATCAGTAGGGTCATTATCCTTCCAAGGCACCTATCACATATGAAAGGGGGACCCCTATATCCCCCACATGGAAAGAAAAGGTAGAACTACATGACCCAAAAGCAGTCTTATAGGAGGCACAAATAGTTCTACAAGAGACCCTGTCAAAACTACAAGAGACCCAAGAGCTTGAGAAAAGGGTAGAAGGATAGCCACAGGGAAAGGAGGAAGAAACAGAGCTACAAGAACCTCATCCCCAGCCCAGTCTTGGCTCCTACTACAGTCTTCTTGAGGGGGGAAGAATAATTCCACAAAAAATTGCAATTCCACTCTTCTTTGAATTAGAAAAGGAAAGGATAAGGACCCATAGATGGATGCAAATAGCCAAATCCAAAGGGGTTGAGGATATTGGCCATATGGAGAACAAACTCAGAGAAATGGGCAGAGAGTTAAGTGCTGTCAGACACAAAGAAGAAATCACAAGAAGCCACCTTGAAACTGAAAATAAATTGCTAAGAAGATAGCTGCAAGAGAAAGAGACCCAACTTGCATGCATGGCCAGCTGGTCCATGGAAGCATTGCAATGTAGGCAACCAAAAAACATCCTATGGCCTATATCTCAAAGACCAATAGTTGCAATTTCAGATAAAGACTTTGGCACAAAGAGGCACCATGCCTTTCCAAGATTGCAGGCAGTTTATGGACCTGTGTGACCAAAGCACATCAGAAGACAAGGCAAAGATGGTAGAATTCTACCTGCATAACATGGCCCTCACAGACATGAATGTGTGGGACCCCAATGTTAGGCTAGGGGACCTACAACTAATGGCCATGGCCTCATGGATGAACCATGAAGAGTTAAGGGAAGCAGAAATAAGAAGGTTGATGATAAAGGAGCAAAATGAGCCATTAATGATTAGAGCTGAGCCATCAGACCCCATGGCATTCATTAGCACACATAACCTACTTTCCCATAATCCTCAGATTGCCCCTAGATATATAAGTGATCAAGCACAAGCCATTGCACATTTTGAGGACATGGAAAGGTTACTTGGGGATGACTGTGTACATGCATGTATGAGGAGATGGAAGACCTTACCACACAGTCTGCAGATCAAGGAATATCATTCCCCAATGAGGATGAGGGAGGCATTAAGGAGAGTGCCAATGTATAAGCGCTCCATGCAGAGGCTGAAGGTTAATTGGATTGGCCTCAAATTGAGTCCTCCACTGCTGCTAGGCATGCTAGAAGGCAGAAGAGAAGAAGAAGAGCAGGAGTAGTGGGAAGAAATAGATAGGAAGGCAGGACTCTATGACAAGGAAGAGGAGACCACATTAGAAGCATGGGATGTTAGGGAGGCCACCAGGGCCATAAAAGATGAGGAGATGGACTAAGTTGTTCAGAGGATGAGCAACACTTTCAGTAGGGGGGTGATGATGAGCCTCATAAATGGGTAATTATATGGGCTCATTTTACCTCCTAACCTATTCAAATCAACCATTCTCTTAGCTTATTGTATGATTTTCTAATTATATTTATGCTTATAGAATAAGTTGAGTTAGTTATGATGCCATGTGGTATAATATGTGTTTAATGCAGATTATTGATGAATTTTGTGGTCAAAGTCAAGGATCCAGTGGAAAAATGACAACAATAACTCAAAGTGGACAAAGGAGAGGACTTATAGGAGGGAGTCCCCCTCATTTATTACTCCTCACTTCAAATCCCCCTTCATTCAGGTTGGAGTATAGGCAACCAAGTCATGCATTAGCAGGTAGCTGAGCAAGTGAGGATGAATGATGACTATCTCGAGTTTTGGGAGCCAAGCCTCCCTGATTTTAAGGAAGTTGTTGGTAGCTTCATTTGTATAAGTAGAGAGGCCTAGGGCCTCACTAGGGTCATATTTTTGTTGTACTTTTGCTTATGTAAACTCTACTCAACTGCGAGCTTATTATTTTGACAGTTTCATGTAATCTTGTTATTATTTTGGAAATAAAGATGGAATCATTTTTGAGTTAGCACTGAGTTACCTTATAGGGTTGAAGCTCTTAGGTTAGGGCTCAATCCAAGTAGCCAAGCTCCTCTCTACTTGTAATTGTATGTTTTATTTCAGTTGTAGATTAGATTGTTGTTAGATGTACTTCTTTCATGGTTAAGAATAGGTTTCTTTTGATGATCCAATAGTTTGCTTCCATTTGTGCTTTCCATAGCAAGATAAGCAGTGGTAAAGAAAAGATTCAAAAGGCTAACAATAGTGCCTTGGCCTCTCTTCCTCCCTTTGGGACCATGATCTGAGGCAAGGACCTTCTTGCTGCCCTAAAAATACAGATTTTCCTCATTCATAGGTCTTCTAGTGTTTACCGCTTTTCAGTTAGTTAATAGTCTAGTTTGCTTTGCTTTAGAACTTCTCCATCATGCTCACTTCTGTATTTACCATAGTCTTCTTCCATGTTTTCCTTTCTTGCAGCAGTTATTAGCATTTCCTTTCACAGATCACAGTTTAGATTAGTTTGATGCAAAACTCTGTTCTCTAGATGCACTTATTTCATTGCTTGCTTGATCTCATTGGTTGAATGTCAGTTATGCAGCAGATATCTTCTAACAGCAGGTTAGCCTATCAACCATTCCATCCTCCATCCGATCCATGCCCTACAGGTCGCCCAAGTCTCCCCTCAATTCTGCCTTAGTTTCCTGCATTTTCCATAGAACTTCTTCTTCTCTCCTTGAGAAAATCCAATCATCTTTCTCTCTCATAATGATTCTTGGTAGACCCTAGGTGCCCTAACACTTCATTCCAACCTTCATCCACCTTTTCCACCCACTCTCACACCTTCAAGATAGCCAAAACAACTCTCAGCCTCCTCCTGTAGGCCTCGTGTAGAACGTTGTTTTTCTTCCTGTAGATTTCCTGTGCCCTCTTGTAGATTTTCTTGTAGGATTTCTTTTGAAGGCCAAGTGTGGGAAAAGCCTCCAGAAGGCCACCTGAGACCTCCTAGGACCCAACCACACCATCCTACATCCTCTCAAGCGCAAAACCGCCTTTCAACACCACTTATTCGCTGCCACATTCACAAACAATAAATCACATACATGTCATATTCACATAAAAATCCAAAAAGATGTTTTTTTCTCATTTACTTCCAAAAAATAGCTTAGTTAGATGTTGTTTACTTCTTTGAATAGATAGATGGCATTCTTTTCATGGTTTTCATAGTGCTCTCTACAAAAGTAAGATTAGTTGGTTAAGTAGGATTTACTTGGGATGCTTTACATTTCAGTCTTTCTCCTTTCTGCAGTTAGAGTAGTATCTGTAGAGTAGACTCTCTCTCCTTTCATCACATGTAGAGATTCTTCTTGAATCCATAGAAGTTGGCTTGAGATCCTAGTGATCTTGCGCTGACTAACCAAGTGACAACCTGTAGTAAGAACTAGTACTTGTGCATACAATAACATCGCTTCCAAGTTTGTTACGAACTACCAGGTTGATAAGAGTAAAGAAGATAGCCCAGGAGTTGCAGCATTATTGTTGCAATACTGGTGCTCACCACCCATGACAAGAATTTATTTCTGGGAGTGAGGCAAAGGTTATTTTACATTTCAGGGGGATTTTTGTTTTCCACACAACCCCCCCCCCCTCCCCCCCACCACGCTCCACCAATTGACATGCCCATAGAAATATTCCTTGTAACCCAACTTTGATGTATATTGTTCCAAAGAAGGTCCTTCTTAGACCAAATAAGCCTATCCTCATCATTATTTGATAATATTATGAAGGACGTGACAAGTAGGTTAATGAAAGCAAACCCATTTGCAGCTACAGGATCAGGGAGACCTAATAATTTATCCAACTTCCAGCCTTCGTGGCCCTAAGATTGAACCTATCAGGATTTTGCATTTGCCAAAATCTGGATGTCCACATCTTTGAGACATCTAACAAAATTCTAAGATAGTCTGAAATCATTACTAGCTCCTACCTAGGGGTCTCCACCCAATGCACAAGAACCTTCCTACCATCTGCTACTCACCACACAACCCAAGGACCAATGAAAGAAAAATATTTAACTAAATCATTCCATACTATGTAAGAGATTCCATGCTTCTTCCTTGGTTCCTTGTACGAGTCAATAATGGATCTATCTCCCAAGTATTTTGACTTGAGCACACAACCCCAATGTAAAGAATTGTTTGTAAGGTACCATAAACTATTCATAGCCAGAGCGTGACAAAATGAGTGAATATTTTTCAATCCCCTTCCTCCAAAGGCTTTTGGGGAAGAAATATGATCCCAAGTTGCTAAATGAAAACCCTTGTTATACTTCAAACACGATCATAGAAAATGAAAACTCAACTTCCTTATATTGTTTAAAATACCTTTGGGCACCCATGCAATGGAGATCCCACAGATAGGGATGCTCTCAAGAACATATTTTACCGAGACTAAACACTAACCTCTTGACAAAAATTTGCTCGTCCAGATAGAAATCCCCTTCAAACTTCTTGATCATCTATAAGCAATCATTGAATTGATAATCGCTTGATTTTACACAAAGCCTAGATATTTCACTCTATCTTCGATTAGATTTAAATGAAAATGAAAGTGCTTTCAAACAAAAGACAAGATCCTTTCAGACAGGAAGTAATGAGATAGAGTATATTTTTGGATATTGACCATCATTCCAATAAGAAGGGAGAATTGATCTAAGTGAATGGGGATATCTTGAAGATAACGCACATCTCCCATCACAAAAAAAAGGTCATCAACAAACAATAAATGAGAGATGGAGACATCTTGACATTTACCAGTTCCCTTCAATCTTCCCTTTTAAATGGAGTCCCACAAAATCCTACATAAGAAATCTACGACCAGAAGAAAGGGAAGGGGAGATAAGGGGTAGCCTTGGTGCAAGCCCTGAGTGGAATTTAGAAAGGTTGGTGAAAAAACATTAATAATCACAACAAAACTAGAAGAGGAAATACATCCATTTATCTAGTTAATAGTGGCGAGATTTATGCTGATTTAGATGAGAACCAACCTTAGGAAGGTCCAATCCATGTTGTCGTAGGATTTTGAAAGATAAATTTTAATAGTAGCAACAAAAATGTTCCCAATTTTGATAACATGGAAATATGCTTGAGCTAACAAGACAACGTCATGAATTTGAAAATTTTGTAAAAAAACGAATTGTTCGTTTGCAATTATTTCACTCAGAATAGGCTTCAATTTGGTTGCAATAATTTTAGATATCAATTTATAAATCACATTGCAACATGAGATGGGTTTGTTGTCATGAAAAGAATTTAACTCCTACTTCTTGGGAATAAGAGCAATGAACATCGAATTAATTGTGCCTAAGACCTGATCAGAAATATGGGATTCTTTTACAACCTTTAAGAGATCCTCTTTAATTAAATTAAAAAAACTAGTCTAGAATTTCACTTTTATACCATCAAAACTAGAAATTTTCTTCTTCTACATAAAGAAAAGGGCCGCTTGAAATTCCCCTGGTATGACTTCTTTTGTAAGGGAAGCTTTCCTGTCCTCAAATATGTAGCGAGGGAACAAAGAGAGATAATCAAGAAGCTTCAAAATGTGGCATCATTTAGGCTAGGAGAAAAGGGATTTAAAATGTTGAACATCGATGTGTGCAATGTCCTAAAATGAGGAGAAATAATTCCCATCGTTGTCCTTAGTGGACCAAATAATGTTCACATTCCTATGATGATTGGCATATCTATGGAAAAATTTAGAGTTATTACCCCCCTCAGAAATTTGTATGGCGTGACTCTTTAATCTCTAGGTTTCCTCCTCTTTGGAAATATTTTTTCTTTCTTTTGCATTCAACAGTGCGCAGAGTTTCGATGGATTCCACTGAAAAATACCCAAATAGTTCAATGCATACAACTAGTTAATTTATTCTTTCCTCTCCCTCAACACAACATTAATTTTTTCGTTGTACGCATTAACCCAAATATTAGGCTTCTTTTTTACAAAATTCAAGTTTTCCACAAATTGAAACATGAAATATCTATATTTTCTCTGGCTAAGATGTTTCCATTGTTCTTCAACTAGTTTTCTATAATCCTCTTAAAAAATTCAAATGTGGCTAAACTTGAAGGGGGTCAAGGGTTTCAGGTCATCTTTTTCTAAAGCCATAAAAATTGGACAATGGTCCAATATCACGATAGCTCCTACAACCTTAAAAAATTAAAGGAGAAATATAATGAAAAAAAAAACCTATCCAAGTAATTATAGATCACGCTATAATCAAGCCTCACATTTCTCAAAGTCAGGATTAATTTAACTGGGTCATCATGAAATAAGTTCATGGAATGAAACAAACTTGTGAAGAAGACACCTAGAGGATCTGATCAAGCACTAACTCCCTAGGCTACCCTTGACGATAGAGTGAAATTCATGTCCCCCCCCCCATGATTACATGCAATACACCAAATATACTAGAGGCCATCCGAGCCTCCAAAAAAGGTTTATGATAATTATAGGGACTATAAACATTTATGCATCTAATACCCACGTCAATTCATTTGAAACAAAATCAATTTCTATATGTTAGGAAGAGCTCAACAAAAGAGAAACAGATAGATCAAGGCAAAAATCCATAAGAATATCACTTGACAATACTTCCAAATCTGATGAGAAGAAAATCCAATTCCTACACTATGGTTCTAAAATTAAATTTGCATAAGCACTTGGTGACATAGTTTCTTGAAGCATGATAACATCTAGGCTTAGGATCCAATGAGCTACTTCAGGGATTTTTTTTTTTTGGTGTTGGCCATGAACCCACTAATATTTAGAGAGAAGATCTTCATTTTGCACCCCTGGGAGAGGACTTTTCTCTAAGATCCTTGGAGTTTGTGGTTCTTTTCAACATAGGATGTCTTCCCTAGCCTTATATTGGGACTTCAAAAGAAAGCATTTGTGACTGGCATGACTAAATAAAGGATCATCCACGCATAGACTACCAGATGCTCAAATGTCTTTGTGAGCTGAGGAAGATGAACAAAGAGCATACCACGTAGTAGGGATGCTAGAAGAAACATATGCCTCTTCTGAGGAACATACAACCTTATAATATGCAGAAGGAGGTTTCCTACAAGAGTAGGATTGTTGAGAAATGGCAACAAGAAGTTCCAGTTTAAATTTTTCCTTGAAGTAAACTGAAAATTAAAATCGGATTCTATTCTCATAGAAACTTGTAAATAGTTAATTAACTTAATTAGCTTAGTAATTTCAAGTTGGAAGTATTTTTGAAGTCATGTTTATGTTTTCCCTGAGTTTTTGGGGTCCAGGATGAGTTTAATTGTGAGTTGTAATTAGATCACTCAGTTTATTGAGTTATGTTCAGTTAAATTAGTTCCAAAATGTTTGTGGAACTAATAGAAAGTTAACAGTTAGTTAGTGCACTAGTGCATCCACAAGTGTCACTCTAGTTAACTAAAGATTCCCTCATGAGAAACTTATGCATGTTAGTTCAAAGAAAGACCCAGTCGAGACTAGAGTGTAGGGATAATGTAATATCAGTTGTGTGATTTACTATCATGCATGCAATCAGATATGGACCTATATTTGGAATGTGCATATTCATCCTAGGAATTATGCAAGAGATTAGGGGCTTGGAGAGCTGCTGAATAGGCTAAGGATTTGGCTTGAGATAGCTTGTGAGCTAAGATAGCTGAGCATACTTGTACAGAATTGTTCTAGTGAGAACAAGCTTTGCATCTTCACTCATATTACTAATATATGCAATATAGATAGCGGGGTTTTGAGCAGTGGCTTTCCCCAGATACATCTTGTGTTATGTGCCATTGATTTATCTTCTCCTTGTTCATATTGTTTTCATCGATCTATTGGCTTCCACTGGTTGAAAGTAGAAGTAGATTCTTGTCCTGTGCTTTAGTACATTTCATGAGCTTGTGACTCTACAGGATTTTCTACATGGTATTGGAGACGAGAACTATATACTAGAGGAGATTTCAAAGTTTTGAGTTTTGGGTTGCAGGTGAAATTCAAATTTTCAATACATACTTCAGGATTGGCTGATGGCGTTCTACGGTTTATGGCTCGAGTATGCCTTGGAAGGAAACTCAAATTTTATAGCCTGGAGGGACAGAATGGAAGTTGTGCTGGAGGATAATAGCTTGAAGGAATTCGTTGATCAAGAAATTCCTAAGCTTGCAACATCGGATGCACAAAATTTGGCCGAATGGAAGAAGTGTGTGGGGAAGGTGGGCGGATAATCCTTGAGGGAGTTCAAGACCACATTGTCTCAAGTCCCCATGGCAAGGAAACTCCATATGCTATGTGGAAAGCATTGATCAGCTTGTATCAGAATAACAGTGACCAAAGGAAATTGGAACTAAAGGAAAAACTTCGAAAAATCAAAATGGAGAAAGGCGAGACAATTCCAAAATACTTGACCAAGTTCACTCAGTGTCATGATGAACTTGGAAGTTTCGGAATCTCGGTTAATGAGGATGATATGGCGAGTCTGCTCTTCTATTACTCCCAAAGAGTTGGCATAGTTATCATGACCTTTTCAATGGTCGGGAGAAGCTGCCAATTGGGAACGACTATTGTAAGAACCAAATAATTTAAATACATGAATATGTAACTTAAGCACAAAATTTAAAGAATTTAAATTCACTGATTTAATGAATACCAACCTGTCTGCTCTACTGCGAAGCTATACCACAAATTGTTCTACTCTGCTGCGAAGCTCTACCGCAAATTGTTCTACTCCAGTTCTTATTCTGACTGCAATTCTTTTTCTGGCTTCAATTCTGTTCTGGATATGTTACAAAATGGCCTAAAACCACCTTGCCGAACTGAGTATAACCTGGGTACACAGTTTCAGAATGCTTTCTAGTTGAAGCAATCTGATCCCCCGTGCCTAAAAACTCCAGTACAATCAAGACTCAAAACTTCCAGAGTGTCTGTATCTCTGTGTTAAGTTTTTGAAAATTTTCTCTGTCTTTCCTCCTCCCCCTTCTTAAGATTTCCTTCCTACTTTTAATTCCCTATCCACCACCTTCCTCCCATCTTCGTGTCATTATTTTGATACGTGTAATTTTTATAAAAACAAATCTTATTTGATTTTTGTTGATTTTATTCAACTATGGAGATTTGATTTGATAAAGTTTATTTATTATTTTAATGAATTAATTTAATTTATATAATTTAATTAATTTTAAATTTTAAATTTTAATTTGTAAATTAAAATTAACATTTTCTATTAGTTTAAGGATTTATCATATATATAGTGTGATACATGTGGTTCCATGCATACGTAGATATCGTATGGAGGTCTCATATTTATGTTAATACTTTTATTTTATTTATAGTTATAGGTGGGTCATTACAACTATGGTTGGATTTGATGTAGGAGGAGATCAGGAGGAACACCAGGGATGGATCTTCATCAAAGTTTAATGATGAAGAGAATTGTGCCTTAGTGATTAAGGTGAAGAAGGGGAAAGGGAAAGCTTCCCATTCCAAATCGGATTCTTATCATGGAGGTAAGAAGAAAGACATGAAAAAAGTTAAGTTCTTTCATTGTCACGAGTTGGGCCATTTTGCTACAAATTGTCCACTCACGAAATCCAAGAAGAAGTCCTCAGGAGGAGTGGGGGGTGAGGCTTTGGCCTCTCAATTTGAATTGGAATTTTCCCTCATTACATGCATGGTGTCATCAATGATGGGAAGTGTATGGTACTTAGATAGTGGAGCTTCATTCCACATGACTAGCGACAAAAAGTTATTCAATGACTTGGAGGAGAAAGATCTCCAGATCCATATTAAATGGGTGACAAAGAGAAGTATAGTGTTACTGGATTGGGCACGATTACTTTTCAAAGGGAGCATGGGGCTCCACTCACCTTGAAGAATGTTATGTACGTGTCCGGGCTGAAGAAGAACTTGGTATCCATTGCCATGCTTGAGGATAGAGGCTATCATGTGATCTTCTAGAAAGGAAAGGAATTCCTTCGACACATAGCCATGGGTCAAGTAAAGAAGATAGGGATTCAAGTGAAGAATCTCTATAAGATGGAGGTAGAGGAGTGTGCTGCTTTGAGCATAGAAGCAGAAAGGGTGCAGAGCTGAGACATTGGCGAGTTGTGGCATAAGAGATTGGGCCACTTGCACCATGGGGCTTTGAAGATATTGCAGCAGATCTCTACCGGTCTTCCCAAAGGTATGCTTGAGAAAGTTGATACATGCAATGGGTGTACTTTGGGAAAATACACCAAGCATTCCTTTCACAATAGAGACGGTTGAGGAGAGGTTGTTCTAGAGTGATTCCATTCAGATGTGTTCTAATGATCAACCTTCGAGCTGTTAGGCTTTGAGTGAAGGTACTGGCTTTGATACCAATTGTTGGAAATACTAAGAGGGGGGTTGAATCAGTATTTCTTTTCAATTGTTACTTTTACCAGTTATATCACTTATATTTAGAACATAAAATGAACAATAAGAATAAATGCTTTTATTAATTTATTCTTTACAATAAATCAAGTACAATATATGTAGGGCTCTAACTCTAGATGAAGACACCGATCTTCAATTCCCCAAGCTCCAACCTGTATTCTGCCAAGCACCGACTTAGACTTCCCAAGGCTCTAACCTTGTCACTTTGAGGCACCAATCTCTAGGGCTCCAACTCTATCTCTGGTACAGGCACCAACCTGGTCTCTTGAGGACTCCTATCCTCTAGGGCTCCAACCCTATCTTCCAAGGCACCAACCTAGTCTCTTTGCCGCTCCAACCCTATATTCCAATGCACCAACCTTGTCTCTTTGATGCTCCAACCTCTAGGGTTCCAACCCTATCTTCCAAGGCACCAACCTTGTCTCTTTGAGGCTCTAACCTCTAGGGCTCCAACCGTATCTTCCAAGGCACCAACCTTGTGTCTTTGAGGCTCCAACCCTTAGCTTTACTTCATCAAGATATGTTTGGTTATACTTCACGGCTCCCAATGTCTTCTTCAACAACCCTATCAATCTTCAGCTATGCCTTCACTTAGTCTCCACGTCACATCATCAATGACAATCTTGTTCTTCATATGAAGGTGTCACCACTACTCTTCATGTTACCCAAACAAAAATTCTTCAAGGTCACCTCATGATGGCTTCAATGTATCATTGTATTCAATGATCTCCACAAATCTTCAATATGTTGCTTCACAAAGTTCTCAAGAGAAGACTTCAACAAGCTCTATTTGTCCAATCCCAATAAATTAACCCTTCGACCATGACAACTATGACAACTTCAACCAAAACAGCTTCAACCACGACAACTACGACAGCTTTGACCACGACAACTTCGACCACAGAAACTTCGGCAACTTCGACCACGGAAACTACGACAGCTTTGACAACGACAACTATGGTAGCTTTGACCACAATAACTATGGAAGCTTTGACCACGGAAACTACAACAGCTTTGACCACGGCAATTACGGCAGCTTCGATCACGAAAACTAAGACAACTTTGACCACGACAACTATGACAACTTGGATCATGACAAATATGGTAGCTTCGACCAAGATTTTATGCCCAAAAAAAATTATCGTTTTTTTCGTCCTAAACTATAATCTCCTTGTTCTCCTCGGTCTTTTGTCTTCTCCTGTACTTTGTATCTCTGAATTCTTGCCCAAATTGCTAATCAAAATGAAGTGTTTATATGTCTATTTATAGATATTTCATTTATAAATGAAGGGACACGTCTATTTGAAGTGAGGCCGACATGTATGACTGAGTGTAGGTCGGTTCACTGCTAGGAATAATTTCCTTAACTTAAAAATTCAATATCTCACAAACTATTGGGAGTTTCAGGGAAAATAAAGGCTCATTAGAAAGAGGAAAAAATCCTCTTTAAGATGATCTAGGATCCATTTTGAAAGGATGCCTCCAAGATGTCCAAAATAATTTTTCTTTGGGACTATCCTTAAAGTTTATGCATAAAAAGTTTGGGATAACATGAGGAATGTTTGGAACAACGTGGCTTCATTCTTTGGCTTCTTCATTGTTATCAATGTCATCATAGGATCATAGAGTCATTATGTAGGAGTGCAACATCCATGTAGCATGATGCAAGAATATTGTCATCATATATTAGTGCAGTCATAGTGCAACATCATTAGGAAAACTCCAAAATAATCTTCCAACCATCAAATGATCTCCAACCATGTTATCAAGACCTCATCAAGTGCTATCATCAATTGTGGCCATTTATCAAGAATATGACATCATCAAATGTAGTCCTCCATATGTCATCAAGGGCTTCTAAATACTTGGCACTTCTTAAGACTTCTTCATTAGTGAATTGAATGAAACAAGAGTTATGATATCATGATTTGGAACGAGGCATCTCAACAATATTTTCCATCTCAGCTAGTGCCATATTGACATCAATGACAACCTAGATTAATAGATCAAACATGTGTTATGCAGTTAACCAACTTAGTCAAGCAATGGTTAAGCCAATCAAACTATATTGGAAGGCAACAAATCATGTGTTGAGATACCTTAGAGGCACTATTCAGTTTGGTATTTGGTACAAACAGATAGAGGGAGTGAAGTTGCAAGGCTTCAAAGATGTAGATTGGGAATGACGTCCATTAGAAAAGAAGAGCACATCATGAGGAATTTTCAGTGTTGGGTCTGTAGCAGTTTCTTGGTACAGTAGGAAGCAAAGATCTATGGCACTCAACTTAGCAGAGGCAAAGTACATGGTTGTAAGTCAAGCAATATGTTAGGCTATTTGGATGAGAAAGATTCTTGTTGGGATATTTGGTCAAAAGGTGGATCTGTTGACGGTGTTGGACCTGCCAAAATCAGGGGATCTTCCTGGTATGAAGTCCCAACTAGACCTCACACCATTTGGTGTGGGAGTCCCATCTGGTACGATGACCTGGTTGCCACTATCTTAAATATTTGTTTCAACTCTTTCTTGTCAGCATAGGAGAGTGGTCTACTTTGTCTTGCAAGAAGTGAGGTTCGCATGCCTGGTGATTGTAAGTGTCTCTTGTGTCAATGATTCTTTCACCATAGAGGGAGAGGGTGGGAGTGAGTCCCAAGTCGGTTGGGAGAAGTCCTAACTCTGCTAGGAACACACAACACAACAAGATGTGCACAGCTTCTAGTGGAATAGTCCACACTGATGCGACAGTCAAACACATAAGGGAAGATAACATGTATAACACTTAACGGAGTAGTCCACATGAGTGCAACGGTTGTTACAACAAGTGTTACGTGAAAGGTCTGTCTAATGTCCGGGGAGATAGCCACCACGAGAGGGAAAGTGTTAACAATGTATACAAGTTACAACACATTTCCATTAACAAATTATGCATTACAACAAGTGAAATAAATTCAAGTGTTCAACATAGGTTAAAGCAACATGCATTACAAGTGTTCAAGATTAGTCTTACAATAGTCACAATACATGTGCGAAAACGGGTTGGCCTATTAGCAGGCTTCGAAATTAAGCGAAAGTTCCAAGACACATCGTTATACCATACATCATTGATGAGCCTAGGTATTGCAACAATAATGCTGCAACTCCCAAGGCTACCAATTTTACTTATCAACCCAGGGTTTGTACAAAATTGGAGGTGACAATGCTATATGCACAAGTAGAAGTGAAGGTCCTGCCTGTTGTCACTGCTTGTCTGGCACGAGACCCCAGGGGTTCCAAGCCAAACTTCTATTCTTAATTCTTTGATGGAAGGGGAGAAAAATTATTCTTAGAGAGAGTTACTCTACTGCAGTAATGAAGAAAACAACATGAAATGCTAAACTTACACCATAACCTAACTAACCAGTTAAACAGCTATGCTAAGTAGAATTGCTAAATCAACATTAACCTAATGCTAATTATCTAAGTTACAGAAGCAAAGAGCATCAAAACTAGACTAAGGTGTAACAAAGAGACTTACACTAAATCGGGTTTCAAGCAGAAAAAGCAATCAGAGGTCGAAATCAGTGAAAGGAGGATGTGAGGAAGCAACAGTGCATAAGAAACATTGGATCAGTCGGGTGAAAGGAAAATGAATGACGGAGATTGGATCGCAGGAGGTTACATAGATAAATGGGTGAATAGGGTTAATGAGCAAGATGAACAGTGGAGATCATATCGCAGGTTAAGTCAAGGGATGGACGGAAAAGGCTAACAAAGGAGATGCATAGCCAAGATCTTATCGCGCAAGTGAGGTCAAGAGATGGACGAACAATATTAATCGACAGATGGATGGCGGAGATTAGATCGCGGGCAAAAGAAACGTGAGGAAATGAAAAAGTGAGTTTAGAGGGCGGTAAGCCGTTTATCGTGCTCCCTCAAGGTTGTAAGTGGTTTTCTAAAATTTTGCGTGATTAGCCTAACTGGGTGACACGTAGCACGAAGAAACTACTCTCATCGCGTGCCCTCGAGCAGATAATGATTAGACAGAAATCCACGCGATATCGTGATAGCCATTGGATCAGGTGAGGTTGATCAACCGTGGAGATCAGCCAAGCTAGTTAGCAATCGGGTGAAGCGACAACCATCGGATCAGGCAAGGTAGATCGACGGTGGGGACTTAAAGTTCATAAGTGAGTGGTGGACTCCACGCGAGGCAGCAGTTGGAGAAAATAATGAATCAGATGGTGATTGTGAAGGTTTGTTGGTGATCAGACGACGATGAAGCGATGGATGAGGAACGTGCTAGAGGTAGTTTCAAATGAAAATGACAGAGAGAACCAGTGATGGTGAACTAGTGACTTCATTAAACAGCGAACTCCATATCCCATGCGAGAACCAGACACTGTTTTTGGGGTTGTTGGAGGGTCCCTTCCTCAAGTCATGGTCCTAGAGGGAGGAGATGAGGCCGAGACACCTGCGCACAACCTAATAATGATCTTTTTTCTTTAACTAACCTGTGAACTGAAAGAAGGCAGAAAAGAAAGTAAATTGAAGCACAACACAGATGAACAGAACCAGAAAGCTACTTAAACAAATGAACAGAACATTTTATACTAGCGTAAATGTATAGTAAAGAGGAGTTATGGTTGACTGGGTCATGCCCGAACCCAAGAGCTTCAGCCCTCGAAGTTAACTCAGAGCTGGCTTAAACAGAACTCATTCTTATTGTAGAAACCATGGATTACAAAGAAAACTGTCACAAGTCTTTGCAACTCAGAAAAAAAAACATAGTTTTACAATAGAAGTCTAAATCCTAATGAGGTCCTAAGCCTCTCTATTTATACATATGAAGTCTCTAACAACTTGCTTCCCATTAGGGAGGTTTGGCTCCCAACTTAAGATAATCTGTTTTCTATCCTTTTCACATGCTTGGTTGTCTTCTAGTCTTCAAAGTGATGATTGTGTGCACTCTGAGTTGATGGTGGAATACCTGAATGGAGGGGTAGTAAATGAGGAGGATTTACCCCCTATAGTTACTCCCCCTTGTCCCATTCTAGTTTTACCCAAGGTTTTTTCCATAGTTCCTTGCATTTATCCTTTTATCCTTTATCTTTGCCTTAGTTCCTTGCATTCATCCCTTATTCCTGCATTACATGCACATTAGACCACAGAGCCAAATATCCAACTCTAACTCATTTCATAAACAAAATATAATCAAAAGTATGCAATAAGTTGTGAGAATAGTTGGTTTGAGTCAGCTAGGAGGTTAATTAAGTCCAAGTAAGGCCCATATAATTACTCAATAATGAGACTCATCATCACCCCCCTACTGAAAGTGTTGCTCATCCTCTGAGCAACTTTGTCAATGTCCATGTCCTTTGTGGCTCTGGTAGCCTCTCTGACATCCCATTCTTCTGTTGTGGTCTCTTCTTCTTGTTTATAGAAGTCTGCTTTCCTTTCTACTTCTTCCCACTACCATTTTCTTCATCTTCTGTTCTCCCTTCTAGCACCCCTAGGAGTAGTGGTGGATTGAGTTTCAGGCCTATCCAATTGACCTTGAACATTCACATTGATTGCTTATACATAGGTGTTCTATTGAGTGCCTCTCTCAACCTTTGAGGGGAGTGATATTCTCTAATCTTCAAGTTGTGTTGCAGTGCTTTCCATCTCCTTCAACAAACATGTATATTATCATCTCTCAACAACCTAAACATATCCTCAAAATGTGAAATTTCTTGCTCTTGGGCAGCAAGTTATCTAAGTGCTAGTTGAAGATTATTTGCAATTAGATTATGGGTGTTGATTAGGGCCATGGGATTTGATTGTTCAACTCTGATGAAAAGAGGTTCATTTTGCTCTCTGGCCAATATTCTTTTTGTCTCTGTAGCCCTTGACTTCTCCTAGTTCATCCATGATGCCAAAACCATTAATTGTAGATCTCCTAGCCCTGCATTAGGATCCCAAGTATTCATATCTGTGAGGGCCATGTTAGGCAAGTAAAACTCGGCCATTTTGGCCCCATCCTTTAGTGCACTCTGATCACAAAGGTTAACAAACTGTCTACAGTCCTGAAATGGCATGATGCTCCTTTGTGCTAGTGTTTTAATATGAAATTGCAGCCATTGTTCTCTGAGGAAAAAACATAGGATTTAGCTGGCATCCTACGCTGGATGGCCTCCAAGGAGAGGTTGGCCATACATGCCAGCTGGTTTTCCTTTTCCTACAGTTGTCCTCTCTATTTTTCTTATCTTCTTCCTTTTTCTGTTATTTCTCATCTCCATCAGTTTCTTCTTCTACTTCACCATCATCCTCCTTGTGTTTCAGCATGTTCCTTTGTATTAGTTTCTTCTTTATTCATCTCATCCCATCTAGTTCTGTATCTTCTTCTTGTTTTGCCTCCTCCTCACTGATAGAAGGACTAACATCATAGATGAGGGTTTTGATGTCATCCTCTGCTGGTAAGTCTTTGAAGACTAGCCATTTTATAGGGATCCTGAGGTTTTGGAGGGCATCCTCAATGAGGATCCTGATAAACCCATGGTGAACTAATTGTTGGGAATTTCCTTCCTTTACTTTGCTATTGGAGTCTATGAGTGATGGGATCAAGAAATAGGGTATGCTGAGTCTTTTGTGCACTGGTGTTTCTACCCCATATCTTAGTTCTTCGAGCATTCTCAAAAGGTTTCCATAACAATATTGTATCTATGGACTCTTGCATTCTCTTTTGCCTTATTAAAGAATTTCCTTTTTGCCACCTTTTCGCTTATAAACCAACTACCTCTTAACCTTTACAACTTTTGATCAAATGATGCATATGAGTGAGTGAGTGGGATACTTACTTGTGGTCTTGATGCCATGTTACAGTTCTCAAAAATCAGAGGTGTTGATGATGGTCAATCTTCTTCCTCCTCTACTGCCTGCTGATGGTTTATTAGCTTTTGCAGGTGTCTGTGACTGAAGATTTGATGTTGTTGTTGTTGCTGTGGAGCTCTTGGATCTGATGTTGTTGCTGTTGTGGAGCTCTTGGATTTGATGCTGCTGCTGGTGTGGAGCTCTTGGATTACCACTTGGCAATGTTTGGTATCTCCCTTAGAATTTCTTGATCATGTTGCTAGCTGGTGCTGTGAGGATGCTGTAATGAATGGACAGAAGGAATAGGAGTGTATGTGGATGCAGGGATGATGGTAATGGTTGAGGTGATTCTGTTAGAAAACACCATCTTCACTTGAATTGAAGAAATGCAGTGAAAAACAATAGAATTGATGGAGGAATGCATGGTAAGGAGTGGAGGAGATGAATATATGTGAGGCAGGGTTCCCTCTGGATCTTCTCTTTTCTCTTTTCTCGCTTTTTCACCCACCTCCAAATAGCAGTTATATTTTTTCTTTTCTATTATTATATATATATTTTTAAAAGAAACACCTAGGCTGCCTCAGAGAGGTTTTCACCCTAGATATCTACCCTGGGCACCTCAAGGAAGGTTTCACCTAGGGATCTTCTTACTCTTTTTCATTTTTCTCCTCCTTGGGCTGCCTCATGAGGCTTTCAACCCAAAGATGGGACTCAAGTGCCTCATGGAGGTTTTCACCTGAATCCTTATTCTTTTGTTTTTTCCTTTTTCAGTGACCTGATGAGGGAGGAGATGGAACTTACTCTACCATCATCATTGTCTTATTGATATTGTCCATGAACACTTGTTTTGATAAAGGCCTCTTGTACATTTTCAATCTGTGTCCATTCACTAGCAATGGAATGGCTTCTTCATCAATAGTTCTAATTTGCATTGAACCATTGTCATGGCATCTTTCCACCACATAAGGTCTGAGCCATCTTGTCCTTAGCTTTCCCTTGAAGTCTTTAAACTTGGAATCAGATAACAATGCCCAGTCTCCTTCTTGAAATTGCTTCTCCTTGATGTGCTTGTCATGCCAGATCTTCCTTTGAAGCTGAACTATCTATGTATGTAGGAGGGCCTGCATTTTGAATTCATTCAAGCCATTCAAATGTAACAACCTTTCTTTCTATGCATGACTGAGATCTAAATCTAGTTGGGTTTCCATTCTAAATGTGTTATATTCAAATTCAATGGATAGTACAACCTTTTTACCATAGACCAACTCATAGGGTGTGAATCTAGTGGTGGTCTTCCATGTTGTATTATAGGCCCAGGTGGACTCAACTAGTCTCTCTGCCCAATCCTTCATGTTGTTGATCACTATCTTAGTTAAGATGTTCTCCAGTGCCCTATTGGTCACCTCCACTTTCCCATTAGCTTGTGGATGATAAGGAGTGCAGATCCTATGCTTTATTTTGTGATGGCTGAGCAATTATTCAATCATGCTGGAGGTAAACTGGCTGCCTTGGTCTGTGACTAGCTCTCTAGGGTACCCAAATTTGTATAATATATTCTCCCTTAGGAACTCAACCACCTTATCTTCTGTTGTTGCCTTAATTGCCTTGGTTTCAGCCCACTTAGTCAAATAATCAATGCACACAATGATGTGATGTTTTTGCTTTGAAGGAGGGTTGATAGGCCCAATGAAGTCCATGCCTCACTTGTCAAATGGCTCGAAAGTCACTTGCGGTTGTAGAGGCATTTCATCTCTTGGAGTAGGATTTCCCATCTTCTGGCACCGATCACACTGACTAATATACCTTTTCAAATCCTGATGACGAGTAGGCCAGTAATAGCCTGCTTACAACACTTTTAATGTTGTCCTCTTTGCTGCAAAGTGACCTCCACAAGGCCCATCATGACAGGTCAGAAAGATGTCAAAGACTTCCTCTTCCCTTACACACCTTTTTAAGATTTGATCTAGGCCAAGTTTGAATAGATTTCCCCAATCCAGGTGAAGGGGGTGCTCTTTCTGACTATCTTTCTCTTTTCTTTGGAGGTCAAGTTTGGTGGGAACTGTGTTGATACCAGATAGTTTTCTATATTAGCAAACCATGGGGAGAGAACTCAAATAGCAAACAAATGCTCATCTGGTAACTAGTCATCCACCATTCCCTCTTCACCTGCAAGTAGATTCATTCTAGATAGAAAGTCAACAATAACATTTTCCTTGCCAGGCTTATCAACAATAGTTAGATCAAACTACTATAATAGAAGCAACCATCTTATGATTCTAGCATTCACATCTGGTTTGTTCATTAAATATTTGTTTGCAACATGATCAATATCCACAAATGTTTGATAGCCTATAATGTAATGCCTAAATGTGTTCAATGAATGCACAACAGCCAAGAGTTTCTTTTCGGTCAAAGTATAGTTTAGCTCAACCTTTGATAGGTTCTTACTGATAAAATAGATGGCATAGGGCAATTTCTCCTCTTCCTGACCTAAGGCTTCTCCTATGGCTTTGTGTGAGGCATCAGCATGACTATGAAAAGGGAGGGCCCAATTTGGGCCTCTAAGGATTGGTGCAGTGGTTAACTTACCCTTTAGAATGTCTAAGGCCTCTTGACAGCTCTTTGACCATATAAACTTAGAATCTTTGGCCAACAATCCAAACAAAGGAGAGGCCAACTTGCTGAAATCCTTTATGAATCTTCGGTAGTATCTAGCCAATCCTAAGAAACTTCTAACATCTCTCTGCTTTTGTGGAGGTGGGACCCTTTGGATGATTACTATTTTGTTTGGGTCCACCTGCAGTCCTTGCTGAGATATTGAATGACTTAGCACAATCCTTTCAGTCATTAAGAATTCACACTTTTCTGCACTGAAAGACTTGTTGACCACTATGTGTCAACGACCCATAGCAGTACACCCCCCTTTTCGCAAAAGGGATAGCGCCTAATAAATGTGTTCTTGTCATCCAGCTATCATCATAAGCCTGAGGATCACCTTATAATGTAAACCTAGTCTGCATGTGTATAATGTAAATAATCTCAGCAGATCCGTGTCGTGTATGTAATCACATAGGTAAACCTACTTTTCTGGTAATGATCTACGTTCCATGAGGCTTTTTGTCTCACCGATTCATTCTCGGATGGTCAGCAGAGTTTTCTTTCAGCCTTACCCCAAAGCTGGAATGGATTTTGTCACTGGGATCTTAGGGGAGTCCTAGTGTTCTAGATCGAGTCTATGTAAAAGTGATTTGGGAATGATCCTAACTATTTGGTTAGGTTATTTTATTACAAATTGTTTGATCTACTAGATTATATTTGTGTCGCAGAACTGGGTAGTCTGTGAGGGTCTTTTGCAAATGGGTTTTCCCCCTTGAGATGTAAAAAAAGTAAAAATCATGATGTAAAGTGTCTTGAGAGTTAAAAAAATAATTTATCCCCTCATAGGTTGATTAATTAAAATTTCTAGCCAAAATTAATTAAAATTCTAAGCCAGAGATTTGATTAATTCTAGTTCCTAAGTGAATTTAAATTTTCCAAAGGAAAAATTCATGGGTCCTATAAAAAATTAAATTTTAAGAGGTCCAGGGACTAAGGTTAATTGATTATTTTGCTAAATTTTATGCCTTTGGTCCCTGGGGTTAAGTCAAAGTCAAAATTTTGAGGAAATTAATTCAAAATTTTAATTTTTGAATTATTAAAATGCATTTAATTGAAAATTTTGAAATTTCCTTAATATTTAAAATTTCGATGGATGAGATTAAAAGAAATTTTGATCCTCATCAACGGACAAGGATCACTCGAACTAGTCATTGGAGGATTTATCTTTAAATAGGAGGTCATTTGTTAGTCAGTATCATTCGATCTTTGGATCGTGTACTAAACTCTCAAGCTCTCTTGTATACCTTTTTGAATTAATGCAAAAGTCTTTGGGGTTTCAACGTGCTGTAGTGTTCCTCTTCATGAATTTATGGTAACATTGTTTTAATTTCTGCTTATGTGAAAACTATTAATCAATAGCTCTCTTAGAATAATCTGAATACAGGTATCTTATTCAGTTTGTTGGATCTAGGGTAACATTTGTAATTTTGATTGAAGTAGCAAGTGTCTCTATTTCTTCATAATTTTATTATTGTTTTATTTCTCTACTTGATTTGATGGTTGATCTAGCGTTTGCAGAAGATCTCTCAGGTTTTCATTGAGCGTTTGGGCATAGTTCTCGGTTGGACCAACCAACTCTCAACACATATTTTCTAAAGAGCCTACTTCATATAAGCCCCAGGATTTATCTAACCATAATATTTTTTCTGCAGGGTGTTTTTGGGCTAGTAGCTCTCTAAAATTTCAAAATCTTTTAAATATTTTGTGGAAATTTTGATAGATCTGGCTATTAAGAGCCTTAGATTATCAGATCTAGGAGCCGAGTTGGACTCATACTCCTCAGATCTGATAGATCTGTAAATTATGTATATAGATTTGTAAATTATTTGTATAGATCTGTTATTTACTTGTGTAGATCTGAAATTTTGTAACATAATTTTGAGTTTTAATACTTGGGTTTTTGGGTTTTTCTCTATTTTTGTACATATTGGGTATTGGGTTTTGGGTTTTTCTCTTTTCACTTGTGCAGAAATGGATCTGAGAAATCAGCCTAGTAAATCTTCAGGTCTGAGCTAGATCTAGACCCTGGAGGGCAAGATCTGGGCTCAAAGATTGTTTGTAGGAATAGATCTGAGAAATCAGCCAAGTAAATCTTCAGATCTGAGCTAGATCTAGACCCTAGAGGGCAAGATCTGGGCTCAAAGATTGTTTGTATGAATAGATCTAAGAAATCAACCAAGTAAATCTTCAGATCTGAGATTTTTCAAGCAGATCTGCGGGTTTTGAGACAGATCTAGGCCCTAGAGGGCAATACCTTATCCCAAATCTTTTTACAAGGCCAACCATTAAATATTTTGCAATAAATTTGAAGATCTGAAGCAAAATAATTTTTTTCAGAACAAGGGTTTCAAGTTTTGGGGCTCCTAAGCCCAGATCTGCCTTCTCCTAGCCCAAGTTATTTCTATTGGGCCTAGTGTTAGCTCTCATTGGCCCTAGATTCCCTTGCTCCATTTCTGATTTGAATATTTAATTTTCTGAAGCTAATCATTGGTGGGTTTTACAGAAAATATGGTAAAAATTTGTGTTTCAAATATTGAAACTTTTTTTTTTTTGCAACTTGGGCAAGTGATCTTCAAGGCCTAGGGCCTAAGGGTTTAATCTCTAAACCATCTTTTTCCTCACTGTTTACTACAATAGTCATATACCTTTCTAATAGTGGTGAAAAACGCATCTAAGTGGTTTGGAATTAACTAAAAAATTGATAAATACATTAATAAGTCATTTATGTTTGATGTGTATCAAGAATTTGGCCTAGATCTACATTTTGGGTCATTGTTATCTCTGAATAATTTTGTTTCTGAAGTCTGAAATATAACAGTGGAAAAATTTCATGTGGGTTAGCCTAAAATCAGTTCATAAGTTGTCTAATATATTAAGGAATTAATTTCTTGAGTTGGGCATTCATCATTAGGCTTATTTCATATTTTAATTGCAGGCTATAATAAGTATATCAAATCTAATATAGTTCCATAAATCACATCACAACAAGCTGATTTTTTTTTATAATTCATGTGGGTAAGTTTGGTTAAATTTCGGTAAATTTTTTGCATAAAGATATCATTGATAGCTTACTGTTTTCATTGTCATATTGTTGTTGTCATGAAGTTTTTCTCACCACTGTCCTACAAATTAATTTCTGAAAATTACACACTCTCTCATGGAATTGTGATAAAATGCACATTCTTTGTTTCATACACTGAGTATTTTTTGAGCATTTGTTGACATTGATATCGAATTGCAAAGTTGTTTTTGTTCTCTTTGAGATAAATTGTATCAAGAAGATTTGAAATATGCTGGTGTTTTAACTATAGTATCTTCAAGAGTTTATTTTCTAAGTCTTCATCTAAAAAAAGGTGAGCATTTCATTTGGGTAATTGAGGGCTTTTGCGGCATAAGTGTTTTCCCATTCTCAAGTCTAGCTTCATCTCATCTTCCAGTGCATTTGCATATAAGTTAACTTTGCATAGATAAAATTTACTTCCAAGCATAAGCTTGGTCGATAGACAAATAGATCTCCATTTGTATTTTCTTGAGAAGCATGTTTTAATAGTACTTAAAATGGTGACCTTGCAGACGTCAGAGCCACAGTTCTCTACAGCGCCAGAGGCACTGGTCATGTTAGAATTTCAAGAGAGGTATCGTTAATCACACCTTAGTGTGCTTCTCCTGATCTTCTCTCTGCCAATTACTACGAAATCAGGCTCAACACAGAAAGGATTGAAGGGTTCACATTTAAATAGGCATTTAACTAAAATTAACCAAGATTCTTGCATCTCACATTAGTTTTAGGATCTACATTTCATATTAAATAGTCATTCATCTAAGCAGTAGTTGCTAATCGATTACTTGGTCTTAATTTCCCTAGCAAGATCGTTGACTCCATAAGGCACTGGTATCAATTGTTTAAAATCTAATCAAATCGTATAAGTCTTACTAAATCTTAATCAAGTACTTGATCACTTCACTGTGTCTCCTGAACTAGCTGGTTCCCAACTAGTTCTTCTTCATTCCACTTTTCCATATAGTCTACCCCGCTTAACCTGTTATAGGGAGACAGCTTAAACAAAGAGATTGGGGATCAGGGTGACAGCCCCGATCTGAGTCGTTGTCGTGGTGCCTATACATTCTGAGCAACAACAAGACTGATTCATTTCAATGCATTTGTGTAATACCTTGCCTAGGTTAGTCAGGACTTCTTGGAAATCACAGCCATAAGGTGTAAAATCATCCATATAAATTTGCACATCATCATGTACTAATTTAGCAAAAAATACATAAGATTTCTCTCTAGAAAGTGACAGGAGCATTGCATATGCCAAAAGGGAGGACCCTATAAGCAAAAGTACCCGAAGGACAGGTGAAGGTGGTCTTATCCTGGTCTTCTGGGCAGATTTGGATTTGGTTGTACCCACTAAATTCATCTAGGAAAGAAAAGAATTTCTTCCCTGCCAGGCCATCTAGCACTTGGTCAATGAAAGGTAGGGGAAAAAGATCCTTCTTTGTGGCTTTGTTCAACTCCCTATAATCAACACCAATCCTCCACTTACCTTTTCTATGGAACTAACACTAAAGGAGAGAGCCACTCACTGTCTGAGATAGGGTAAATGAATCTTGTGTCTAGCAGTTTTTGCAGTTCTTCTTTGACTGTCATTAAGAGCTGGATTCATCCTCCTTTATGGTTTCCTGACTGGCCTACAACCTTCTTCGATGTATATGTGGTGAGTACACATTGAGGGGTGTACTCCCTTCATTTCTTTATAACTCTAAGCGAAGGCTTCTAGGTTCTCTCTCAACATGTGGCATAACTTTTCCTCTTATAAAGCAGAAAGAGACGGGTTAATGTTCAAAGTCTTCTCTGGACCAAATTATATGGTTTTGACACGGAGTGGGTTGGAATTGGCCAAGCATAAGTCAATTGGATGATTGTTCTGGGCTTCCTTTACTTCATCTTCTAATGGCAGTGAACTAGGAGTTGGACTTTGGAGTAGGTGTTCAATTAAGTCATCCTCATCTTGTTGTCGTCCTCCTATGGTTGTTTCAAAAGCATAAAGTTGGGCAAAATAAACTTCATCTTCTTCCTCCTCCTCTAACCATAAAGGTAAATCATGCTCTAGGGTAGGTTGAGCAGGGGGGTATAGGACTAATTGTTTGGACATATGCCCATTCTTGATGGTCATATTCCCAGCTCTACAGCTAATGTAAGCATCAGTTGTGGCCAACCATGGCCTCCCAAGGATGAGAGAGTAACCAGTAAGCTTAGCCTTAGGCTAGAGAACTAGGAAATCTGTAGGGTACTCCCAAGAGTCAATGGAGACCATCACATCCTCCACAATTCCCTCAGGGGTGATTATGGAATGACCTGCAAGTTGCAAAACTATTGTGGTGTTCCTTAATGAACCTTGGAGGTTGAGTTTGAGCATGGTGTCCTTGGTCATCACATTAATGGCAGCCCCAAGATCAATCAAAGTGTGTGGGACAATGGTGTCATTGATGTGCACATCTACTACAGGGCTTCCAGGGTCCAAATATTTTGGACATATTACCTGCCCCAGCATAAAATCAGACAACTACCCAATGACATTGATGGTAGGGGCATCCATTTTTCTTCTTCCTGGATGCTTGAAGCACTTCTCCTTTATCAACTTATTATAAATGAGAACATCTTTGATTGCTTGGAGAAGGAGGATCTTTACACAGATTCTTCAATTCTCCCAAAAGTTCAGTTTCTTCTGGGGTAGGCTGGAGTGGTTGGGTTAATCTCTTAGGAAAGGGTGGATTTACTTTAAGGTTGATTTCCTCTTTTTCTTCCTCAACCTCCCCATGTGGAGAGGGAGGTTGGTTATCAGGGAGAATTCTCCTTGATCTTAGGTTGATCTCCTGGATTTCTACAGCATAAACTGGGTATGATTTCTCTCCACTATATGCTTGTTGAGCCTGCCTATTGTTTGGGTTCGGATTTGGCTGGGCAGGCTTCTGGGGTTGCTTAGGTGGAGCAGAGTGTAGGAGTTTTGGTTGGTTAGGTTGTGGAGGAAATAGGGTTGGAACATTGTTGAATTGGGGCCTCCACCCCTGGGGTGGGGTATTCCACTGATGTTGTGGCTGAACATAAGGTTGAAATGACTGGTTCGCTAGCTGGGATTGATATTAAGATGCATAGGACCAAGGAGGGGGTGTAGACCAGGAAGGATGAGCAGGGGATCCCTAAGAAGGTCTAACTATGGCTTGGTTGGGGTTGTAGTATGCATGGGATGGCCCTTGCATACCCTGCTGGTATGGTCTAGGCCCAGGAGGTCTCCTTTGGTTGATGTAGCAAGGTTGCTCAGTGACCCCTTCAGTGCATTGATATACAACTTTGAGTCCAGGTAAAGAAGGGCACTTGTCTGTGGAGTGGTTTTCTTCATAGACTGAACAAATTTTAATGCAATTGAATGGACATTCATTCCTAGGATGCCTCATGGTGCATCTAGGACAAAAGATGGCCAAGGCTCTCTCTGCTTCCTCTTGCTTCCTTTTGATGTTCATGGTGTCTAATTGCAAGGCAAGGGTTTGCATCATATCACTTTTGAAGTCTTCCAACATATTTCCAATTTCACCCTTGATAGATAAGTTAGAGGATGATGTACTGGCCATAGGTTGACTACCCCTACCTTTATTCTTGGTTGACCTAGAATGGTTTCTAAAGATAGTCTTGATATCCTCATAGGGTAATTGGTAGACATCTCCTCTTGTTATCATATGTAAGGTATCCAAAAGATCTTCCCTTACTCCTATAAGTAGGATCAACTTTAGTGACTCAGGGTCAAGTGTGCACCTGGCCCTTTTGTAACTAAGTTGGAATCTTTCTTCATAGTCTTATAGGGATTCATCCTAGCCTATGATCATCCTAAAAATCTATTCTTTAGTATCCTTTGACCTACAGTAGTCCCTATATTTGTTATTAAAATTTTGCTGCATCTAAGCCCAAGTTGTGATGCTATCTCCAGGTAAACCCGTGAACTAGCGTAATGCTGCATCCTTGAGGGTAGATGGGAATAGTTTTAACTTTTGCTCATCATCTATATAGTCATAGGTTCGGCATATAACAACAAACTCAAATAAGAAAGTGTCAGGGTCCTCTGTGGTTAGGCCATGGAAATGAGGTAGAGTAGAGGGGCTTATATTCTTCATCTTATTGTCCCCATTGGTTTCCCTGATGCGGAAGGCACTCTCAATTCTCTCTCTATCTCCCCTGTCATTTTGGTTTCCAGCCATTGGTTCAGTAGGAATGGTTTCTTCCTCTTCTTCTTCTTCTGTAGGTTCCTCAAATAGGTAAGGTTACTCACCTAAAGGGTCTTCCAATTCACTATCATTGAAGAAGAGAGAAGGTTGCTTGTTGGATGCAGTGGGGGTATTTGACAAGAATTTCCCTAAATTGTCCCTAATCCTACGAGGCATGAAAGGAAATGTTTTTGGGGGGTTTTTGTAAGATTTTTATAAAGCTAGAAAGTATTTGCAGAAATAGAAAGGAAAGCAGATAATGATAATTGAAAGAAAGAAAGAAACTAGATTACTTTTGCAGAAATAAACTAATGGAAGAGAACTAAGGATAAGAAGTAGAAGAAAAGAAAGTAGAAGACTAGAAATAGAAGAAAGCAGTAATTACTTATACTTAGACACCTCCCCGGAAACGGCGCCAAAAAGTGATGAGCCTAGGTATTGCAAAAATAATGCTACAACTCCTAGGGCTACCAGCTTTACTTATCAACCTAGGGTTCGTACAAACTTGGAGGTGACAGTGCTATATGCACAGGTAGAAGTGAAGGTCCTGCCTGTCGTCACTGTTTGTCTGGAAAGAGACCCCAGGGATTCCAAGCCAAACTTCTATAGAGTCAGAAGAAGCTTAATTCTTTGATGGAAGGGGAGAAAACTTATTCTCAGAGAGAGCTACTCTACTACAATATTGAAGAAAACAACATGAAATGCTAAACTTACACCCTAACCTAACTAACCAATTAAACAAGTATGCTAAGCAGAATTGCTAAATCAACATTAACCTAATGCTAATTATTTAAGTTGCAGAAGTAAAGAGCATCAAAACTAGACTAAGGTGTAACAAAGAAACTTAGGCTAAATCGGGTTTCAAACGGAAAAAGCAATCAGAAGTTGAATTCAATGAAAGGAGGATGTGAGGGAGCAGCAGTGCATAAGAACCATTGGATCAGTCAGGTGAAATGCAAATGAATGGCGGAGATTGGATCGCAAGAGGTTACATAGATAGATGGACGAACAGGGTTAATGAGCAGGATGAACGATGGAGATCATATCACACTGGTTAAGTCAAGGGATGGGTGGACAAGGCTAACAAAGGAGATGAATGGCCAAGATCTTATCATGCGGGTGAGGTCAAGAGATGAATGGACAATATTAATCGGCATATGGACGGCGGAGATTAGATTGCAGGCAAAAAAAATGTGCAGAAATGACAGAGTGGGTTTAGAAGGCGGTAAGCTTTTTATCGTGAGCCCTCAAGTATGTAGGTGGTTTTCTAAATTTCGCGCGATTAGCCTAACTGGGTGACACGTAGCATGGAGAAGCCACTCTCATCACCTGCTCTCGGGCAAATAACAATCAGACATAAATCCACGCGATATCGCGCGATAACTGTTGGATCAGGCAGGGCTGATCAACGGTGGAGATCAACGAAGCTAGTTGGCGATCGGGTGAAGCGACAGTTGTCGGATCAGGCAAGGCAGATCGACGGTGGGGACTTAAAGTTCATAAAGTGAGTGGTGGACTCCACGCGAGGTAGCAGTTGGAGAAAATAGTGAATCAGACGATGATTGTGAAGGTTTGTTGGTGATCGGATGGCAATGAAGCGATGGATGAGGAATGTGTTGGAGGTGGTTTCAAATGAAAATGATAGAGAGAACCAGTAACTGCGTTAAACAACGAACTCCATAGCCCATGTGAGAACCAGAGATTATGTTTTTGGGGTTGTTGGAGGGTCCCTTCCTCAAGTCATGGTCCCAAAGGGAGGAGATGAGGCTAACACACCTGCGCACAACACAGATGAACAAAACCAGAAAGATACTTAAACAAATGAAGAGAACAGAACTCTATGCTAGCATAAATGTACAGTAAAGAGGAGTTGTGGCTGCTTGGGTTAGGCCCTAACCCAAGAGCTTCAGCCTTCAAAGTTAACTTAGAGCTGGCTTAAACAAAACTCATTCTTATTATAGAAACCATGGATTACAGAGAAAAATGTCACTAGTCTTTGCAACTCAGAAATAAAACAGAGTTTTACAATAGAAGTATGAATCCTAATGAGGTCCTAAGCCTCTTTATTTATACATATGAAGTCTGTAACGACTTCCTTCCCATTAGGGAGGCTTGGCTCCCAACTTAAGATAAATTGTTTTCTGTCCTTTTCACACGCTCGTCTGTCTTCTAGTCTTCAAAGTGATGGTTGTGTGCACTCTGAGCTGATGGTGGAATATCTGAATGGAGGGGTAGTAAATGAGGAGGATTTACCCCCTATAGTTACTCTCCCTTGTCCCATTCTAGTTTTACCCAAGGTTTTTGCCATAGTTCCTTGCATTTATCCTTTTATCATTTATCTTTGCCACAGTTCCTTGCATTCATCCCTTTTTCCTGCATTACATGCACATTAGACCACAAAGCCAAATATCCAACTCTAACTCATTTCATAAACAAAATATAATCAAAAGTATGCAATAAGTTGTGAGAATAGTTGTTTTGACTAAGCTAGGAGGTGAATTAATGCCATTTAAGACCCATATAATTACTTAATAATGAGGCTCATCATCATACATGTGTGAAAATGTGCTGGCCTGTTAGCAGGCTTCTGAATTAAGTGAAAGTTCCAAGACACATCATTATGCCATACATCACTAACCCCGTGCATGGGGCGTTGGAGCCACTACTTACTCCTCAAAGAAAAGATTACAGACTCTATTGGCTATGTGGGAGGAGCTAAGGTGAAAAGTCCTTTGCATGTACAAATGAGGGGGTATTTATAACCAAGGGTGAAACTGACCCTTATGGTTGTTCGACTACCCTCATGACTGTTTGACTTCCATGACTTTTCAACTTTACATGACTCCTTGTACAACAACTGGGTCTCTTGGACTTCCACATTACATTACATTGATTGACAACATGGCCCACAATAGAGATGTGGACAACATGACTCATTACACAACTCAACATGACAGTGCTGGTACATTCGTGCTGCTGTTGGAGTGCATGTCGAGCTGCAGTGCTGCTAGATGATGGATGTCTTCATGGTCTATTACAACTTCACCTCTACATGGAAAAGTGCGCAGAGTATTAGATGGTCGTTGGTTCGCTTGATGTTGCTTTGTCACGTTACTTCTTGCTTGTATGTTGAAAGGCTTGACAGGCTCATCTATTCGTGAAAGGTGTATGTTTGTTTGTTCGTTCATCTATGAGCCATCTTGCATGTTTGCTCGTCCGTTCATCCGTGAACACATCTTTGTATGATCATCTGTTCGTGAGCACATTTCTTCACATGCATCGTTCATTCATATGTTGGTGAACCTATCCTTTTGCATGTGCTCCCTTTGTTCATCCCATTCGTCGTTTTATTGGTGTACCTGTACCTATAGTCACTCATAACGAGACGGCATCAAATCCAAAAACCTCCTAGTCTACCATGACACATGATCATTTTGGATGCAGGTGATCGAGAGAGGCAACAAGCTTGCGAAGCGAGATGATGGCTCTAGGCACTACTGATGAAAACTGCACAAGAGTCACTAGGTGATGAAGATGAGCAAACTGAGTCAACAGTGGCTGTCTGTGAGGTCTGGCTCAGCTGGAAGGAAAAATGCGCAAATCTTAGGAGGGACAGTTCGGGTTGTAGGAAGGCAAGGCAGATAGAATCTGCACATTTTCCGGAATGAGCGGGCAATAGGGGCTTGACAGCAAAATTTGCACAATTTTCAGGAGGAATAGGGTGGGCTGTATGGAAGATCAACGGGAAGAAATTGCACAGTTTTTTGGAGGAACTGGTCGAGAGACTAGCAGCCAAAACTGCACAATTCTTGGAGGGAACCAGAAGTTGGCTGCTACATCATTGGCAGTAGAAATTGTGCAATTCCTAAGGGGGACAGATATTCAGCTGCTGGGAGACTGGCAGCAGAAACCGTGCAATTCATTCTGTTGCTAGGAGCTGCTGGTGAGAGAAACTGCACTAAGGTTGGGAAGCTGGCCTGCTAATCATCTCTACGCAATTTCTAAGCTGAGTGGACTGCTAGGAAACAAAGGGCTTGCTCATGAAATCTGTGCAATTTTATGGATGAGCAGCAGATCGACTGTTAGGAGGATTGACTGGAAAAATTGCGCAATTTTCCGAGGGAGGCAGGGATGAGCATTGGGTGTCTGTGTGGCCTATTTGCGCAATTTCTTTAGTCAATAGAACAGGCAAGGTCAGCAGCCACTGCGTAATTTTTGAGGGGATTTAGTCCCGAGGTGGCTATCGGGTCCAACTCTCCGAGTGTCCAACATGAAGGTTGAGTGAATTGCTTACGAGTAGCGCAACTTGAAAATACTAGCTTGGTAGTTCCGCGCTACTCTAGGTGACAGTCAATCGAGTCAATGGCAAGGTGATGGTCTGATTGTGAGAGGGGAGTTTGGTCGTCAGAACTTCAACAAAATGACCAAATGTGTGAAGAAGTGAAATATTCAAATGTGATCTTACAAACACATGCCCTCATGACTTGACTATGAGACGAATCAAACCAACTAGACACACATGTTCAACATGACTGACCGATGATGCAAGCAACAAGCATGACACTCGTGATTGATCATTGATTGACCGTACAGACGCTTGTGCGATAGTGAATGTGACTCTGTTTGTGAGTGCGACAGATGTTTTCATAGCGAACATAACATGTACACAGAAAGTGAAGATCTTGAGCATGACCAGAACATGGTCGCAAGCAAGACATTGACATCACATGTAAAAGCTTGGGTGGAATAAACAAGCAAGGTGGGTGCGAAGGCTCACACGAACCCACGAAGTGAACTCGTGTGTATGCAACCATCAAGTGAAACTCTCAAGGGAGGCTTTGAATTTGGGTGCAGGCCAAAATTTTGGAGGATGGTTGTAGCCACTACAAGAGGATCCTATTGTGATTTAATGTGACAATCAGAGTTGTATCAATCTCTTTAAGACTCCATTATTTCATGATTGATCCAAGCATAGAGACATCTGGTATCACCATCTACGAGATTGTGTGCATAGGTGAATTATGTTGTCGCAGTACATTCCGACAAAGGAACAAGATGCATATATTTTGACAAAGGGCCTATCAAGAGGAAAAGTCGAGTTCCATAGAATCAGGATTGGGGTATCGGATAATCTGCTGAGAAGGAGTGTTGAAAATGCAACAAGAAAATCTAGTTTTGACTTTGCCTTGGTCAAACTACATTAAAATTTGAATTTCTATTTCAACATATTCCCTACATCTAGGAGTTGTCTCCAGGGTGACAACACAACCTCAGATAGGGGATTAACACATTGATCAAAATAAGGCGACCACATATTTCATGAGAGACAAATTCTAGGGGTGGAATCAACCACTTAAAATGAAAATACAATAGGACATATAACACAAATGCATGTGCCTAAAAACCAATCAAGTCCCTATATCCAATGCATCACAAGCATGCAAATGAATTTTTCTTCAAGAAAGATGTGAGTAAGCCTACAATGCATGCATAATTCCAAATAATTTCCAATAAAATCCAGTAAGTCCAAAATATCCTCTAATACTCTTGATATTTTCAAGAAGATGGTACTTTGTAATAGCTTGGATCTTTTGAGGTTCCACCTTAACGCCTTCCTTTAAAACAATCTGACTAAAATACTCTACTTATTTTCCAAAAGAACATTTGGAATTTGTTACATACAATTGATATTTTTCGTAGAAATTTGTTCACATGGTTATTTTGGTCTTCCCATGATAGGTTATACATAAGTATATCATTAAGGAAAACCAACACAAATTTTCTAAGATGGGGTTGAAAATTTTTGGGCTTAAAAAAGTAAAAGGAGAACTAGTCAACCTAAAAGGCATGACCAAGAACTTATAGTTCCCTTCATGTGTTCTAAAAGTTTTTTGGGGAAGTCCTACTTCCATAATATGATTTGGTAGTATCTTGATTTAAGATCAAACCTTGTAAGAGAAGCCACTCCATGGAGCTCATCTAATAGCTCATAAATACTTGGGATAGGTAACTTATCCTAAATGGTGATTTTGTTTATATCTCTACAATCATGACACATCTCCAAGAATTATTTTTTTATCACCATCATTGCTAACATTGAAAATGAACTCCCACTTGGATGAATAATACTTGAACATAAGATGTCTTGTACCATTTTCTTAATCTCCTCCTTTTTCCAATGGCGATATCTATAAGGTCTTTTATTTATAGGGGTAATTTCAGGTATCATTTCAATTTGATGTTCATGATATCTAGAAGGGCACAAAGCTTGAGGAATTTACTAGAAGCCCTTATGGTTCTTTTCAGAGGTGTTTTTTGATTCCTCTAGAATATTTTGATCTACTTGCTTAACTTATATAGAATAAATTTTAACCGCGACTCCCTTGCTATCATTTTTTAGGAGCTTTTCCATTCTATGAGAGATGGTGACTTGAGAAGACATAGATTTCAACCCCTTGAGCTCATATTAAATTCCTTCCAATTCAAATCCCATGAATATTTTATTATAGTTTGTAGAGATTGTATATAATGTTCTCAACCACTGAACCCATAGACAACATATACACCTCTAATGGGAATGCCATACATGGGGATTTCCAAATTATATTTTCCCCTAGTTAGTTTAATGTTGTGGCATTTTTCTACACTATCAATACTCCCTCCATTAGAAACCAAAAAAATGGAACTTTGTCACTAGATATACAAAAAAAATGAGGTGCTCTGCTAATATTTGATCAATGAAGTTATGGATACTACCCAAGTCAATAAGTACTATGACCTTTTGGTTCTTAACACAACCTACACTATTCAAGGTTTTAGGTGTAAAAAAGTCTACAAATTCATGAAAAGATATTTTGCACCTATTTGAATCAATGTTGTGCACGATCTCAACCTCTATTCCCCGCTCTTTTGAGTTGGCAAGTTATTCCTAATTTATTTGTGTAAATTCCTCCATTTTATCTTCACCATTATTTTCCAAGGTGAACAATCTTTTTCTTGACATTGACTCTCTTTTGATCATTTGTATTACAACCAAAGAATGGTCCTTTTGCTCTTCTTTCCTCCATTTCCTTATGCGATATGGGAGTAGGTTGAGGTAGGGTTGTCTTATGAACCCCAAAATGATTTCTACTTCCTAAATATGCTCCAATGGTAGAATTATGTGTAACTTTTTGTTCTTGGATTGAATATGAAGAGAAATTTGCATAGTTTCCATAACATTTTCAAAATGACTTATGAAAAGAAAATGTTTTTAATGTCTTATTTTAAGTACTATGACCTTTTGGTTCTTAACGTAACCTACAATATTCAAGGTTTTAGGTGTAAAAAAGTCTACAAATGCATGAAAAGATATTTTTCACCTATTTGAATCAATGTTGTGCACGATCTCAACCTCTATTCCCCGCTCTCTTGAGTTGGCAAGTTTTTCCTAATTTCTTTGAGTAAATTCCTCCATTTTCTCTTCACCATTATTTTCCAAGGTGAACAATTTTTTTCTTGACATTTACTCTCTTTTGATCATTTGTTATTACAACCAAAGCATGGTCCTTTTGCTCTTCTTTCCTCTGTTTCCTTATGTGATATTGGAGTAGGTTGAGGTATGGTTGTCTTGTGAACCCCAAAATGATTTCTACTTCCTAAATATGCTCCAATGGTATACTTATGTGTAATTTTTGTTCTTGGATTGAATATGATGAGAAATTTGCATAGTTTCCATAACATTTTCAAAATGACTTATGAAAAGAAAATGTTTTTAATGTCTTATCTTAATCCACCCATGTAAGCTTCTAACAAAAGGTTCATCACTTATGTTATCCACCCTTATGGCCAATCCCTAAAATTTTGAATTATTATCTACAATATCACGTAGCTACTTGATACTTGTTAATTGTTTGAAGTAGTTTAATTTCTAAACCTTCCCATATTGTTCTTTTGGTCTCTTATAAAGAAACCCCAAGTATAATCTAAGAGTGGAGCTTCCTTTTACTACCCACTGATACTATTGATAGGGTTTTATATCAAAGTTCAAAGTTGTTATGTGAATCCTTCACTTATTATCCATAATGTTATGCAACTCAAAGTATTTCTCTATTTGATTCACCTAGGTAAAGACTTCTATTCCATTAAGCTTATTTAATTCAACCTTATAGAAGTTCACTCCCTTTGGAAATCATATTATTGGAAAGTTTATCAACTTAAGTACTACATTTATTTTCATGAGTGCCTCCAATCACGTTATCAAATTTAGGTAGCCTTCCATCTAGGGATTGTATGATATTTTTTAGGGAGCTTTCCAAATGTTCCTTATTTTCATATATCTTCTATTCAACTGCTTCAAATCTTCATCCATCTTTCTTTCCATTCATTCCTAATTTTCATTCATCATATTTTCCATATTTAATTCTATTCCTCTTTGATATTTGATCAAATCAAACTTTTTCAACCACCTACCATTCAATTCATTGATTTGGCTATCCAACTTGGATAGTTGGTTTTGTATCTCTTCATTTTCTTCATGGGTAATGGAGGAGCTTATAGGAGGTTTAATTGGTGAAGTAACTTTTGGATCTTTATTTGGATCTATGGGAAAGAAGTTACCAGGTGCTAAGGACAAGGGAGTGTCAGGTACTATACCCCTATAATATATGTGTGGGGTCCAACCACAATACCTGGCTTAATATCTCAAGGAACTAACTAAGGAGGATTAATTGTGTCCTTAGCCTTACTACTAAACTACCCAAGTACTAGAGATTGGTATTCTTGAGTGTTGTTTGTGGCATACATAGCAAAAAGGTAGTCAAATAGTTTATCTAAAATTGGTTTTAGGTATACCTAGGCGACTTGCTATATAACTAAAGGTAGGTGAAAGTACTACCTGATGTGGTACTACTTGAAGGGTACAAATAAGGGTTACGTGGGTTTCCATCAAGGTGAAATCATGTGTAGTTCGTAAGTGTATTTTTCCCTTATCACATTTTTACCCATTGAAAGATATATCATTGTGTTATTTAAAGACGTTGAAACACACCTTTAATTTTTTTTTTTTAAATGAGCTTGCTAACTCTAAAATGCACTCTTAAAATCACACAAAGTTCCATGTAATATATCTCATAAATTATGATGAATCAAAATATGAGAAAAAAACACACTTCATTTCCCATGTCTCCTCAAGATTTTGAAATTTCAAAGTTTGAAACCTTGCCCAATAAAATTTATCGAGAGAATTCTAATATGGCTCGTTTAAAATTGATTTCAAGATTAATCACAAACCCTATATTCCATGCACTATATCTTTGAAATTATAATGAACTTGAATCTAAAATTGTTCCCACCTATAATATGATATTTTTGCTTAATCCCCACAAAATTTCACTATCTAAAACCTCTAGGAAAAAAATTATAGCTAAATAAAAAGATCACGTGTTTGAGACTAATTTCAAGATTAGTCACAAACCCTAACTTCCATATGAGATATCTCCAAAACTATAGTGAACTAGTACTTGAAACTTTAACTGCATGTACTTGGTTACTTCACCTCAACCTCCTCAAAATTTAGCTGTATAAAATTTGATAGGAAAAGTGTTATAGTGAAAATTTTAATATGTCTTGATTAAAGAGAAATACCCTAGGATCGTATGCTCTTGATACGAAATTTTATGATCCAAGCACCTTAAAAAAATAAATAAATAAATAAAAAATCAACAAATATTGTCCCACTTTAAGAGGAAAAATTTCCTTTTAGAATTAATCTAATGTATAGGACAAGATATGATGATCCTAAGACTAGATCTCCTATTGATATATATTAATATATATATATATATATATAATATATATATATATATAATATATTATATATATATATATAATGAATATATATATATATAATAATGAGAAGGTACATGAAAGGTTCAGCCAACCTACTAATATAACAAATAAACTAATAATGAATTCTTATTAGGGCCTTAGTAGGTAGGTTATGTACATTGATTTAACGTAACAATGAGAAAATTTTGTTGAATGACTTAATAAGTACATAAATTCTAAGAGCGCAATTTTTCATAACAAATACATTGTTCTATGTTAATTTTCAAATTTAATGTATATTGGGATTATTCCCTTAAAACATGAAACATAGTTCTCTTGAAGAACATTTGTTCAATGCTTATTTTCTTAGGTAGGTTTATGTATTTGGTTGGAAAAAAGTTAAATATATGTTGTTGTAACTTATATTTTAGAATCAACCATAATGTTGAAAATTTAAATAAAAAAATATCTAGGAAACCTTGAGTAAATGAGGTGAAATTTATGAATTTGAATTCAACAAAAAATTTCAAAATTTGTACATGGCATTGGAGCTTATTGGATTAAGAGTTTCTTATTGTTGACTTGAAGGCCATACTTTATAGTTGTTGATCTTAGGAGAAGTTGCTGGGTGGTAAAACCCTAATGTGCTTAAGATAAGCACTTGCACACATGAAGGGATTAATGGGTCGAAAAAATAGTTTATCTTCTAATGATAGTGTGTCTTCACCTATGATAAGTGAAATACAGGTCTCGTTGATGGATGATATGTGATGTATTTTCAGTGGGTGTGGTGCATAAGTGGAACTATGATAGATTGTTGATATTTATAGTGGATATTAATGCTTGGAATGGATTGATCCCTATGATAGGAATGCTTAACCATTTAATTGGTTTGTATATTTTGGGAGTTAAATAGGGCATGATTAATTCTATGATAGATTGATAATAATTGGATGATCTAGTTTGGTTGAGTTGTGAGTTGCTGGTTTACAAGAATGGTGACCTGATCTAGTTTCAATGATTGTGACATATTAGAGGGAGATTCTAACATAACCCTTTCGCAATAATATTGATTGTGCATCTTGTACATTATAGTTATTGAGAATTTAACCATAGATGTGATAGTTAGTGTGATGTTAAGCTATTAGGGAATCTCCGTAGGTCATCTTGTACATCTGTATTTAATTTGAAATGGATCACTAAATTTTCATCTATTTTGGACCTTCATGTGTGGGAAAGTTGGAGCTAATGGATTATAGGGCCTAGGAGAAGGTCTTATTTTAGTGATTTTGGATTCTCAAAACTTTCAAATCCACTTTGAGGCATTAAACAACCATTTTGTTGGGTCAAAATTTTAAAAACATAGTCCCTAGAATGTTGATATTGTTATACAAATCAAGAGCTTTTCAATGACATAAACATCACCTCAATCAAAATTTGTATGAGGAAGTTATGCCTCCTGCAATTTGACCTATCATGTTGACCACTAGGGTACCAAATGGATGCCACATTAGCTCCATTACTAATACATGTAAAGATAGTCACATGTGGACGTTTAAAAAAAAAAAAACTAACTCTAATTAGGATTTGAGGCATGTAAAAACCCTAGAATGAAGCCTATACTATTATTAGGCATGTTAAATATTGGGCCTATAAGAAGTAATGAGTTTCATTCTTATGTATTGAACCTTATGCCATAGTTGAGCAAAGAAAGAGATGGAGGTTGGAGTAGAATAAAGGAAGTAGAAGGCCTTGTAGCAACCATAGAGACATCAATGTAAATGAAAACTCCACAATGAGTTCATATTTCTTTATATTTTCATTTCATATCTAAAAGGAAAATAACAAGGTATAACATTGTCCTTATAGCTGGGTTTTTCCATATTAGTTTTCTTAAGGTACATGTTATGTTCATTGTGTGGATGGTGTGGTATTTGATTTAACGTGTTTTATTTAAATCTCAACTTATTTCATTAATTAATGTACTATGCTAGCAATAATAAATCTAAAAATTAAGCAAAACACCACATAACAAAGAGTTTGTAGAAACTAGTAAGCTTTGTTATGATGAATTATTCTAATGGAATATCCATGGTAGTTTGGAAATGAATATTATGTAGATATTGTACATCTATACTTTGTACTCTTGCAGTGATGTGCTAGGTTTTGGGGAAAAACCTAAGAATTCAAAGGACCACTAGGGTTTGGATAAAGGAGTGTTTGACATTGAAAAAGACTATGGAAGACAACCTGAAGATAGGTTTAAAATATATGGTGGTGGAATCAATGACCAATTCCAAACTCAACATTAATGAGAGTAATGATGAGTATGGGTGGCAAGGTTGTTTGATTCTTGTAAGAAGATGGAGTTGGCCTTAATGCTACTTTTCCATTAAGATTCTCTTAGAAATAGGGAGGTGACCTTGCTTAGGTTGTTGTTTCATTTGTAGAAGGTTTTGAGGTGCATGAGAGTGATTCTCATGTTCATTATTAGTTTTTGGGGTTACTCTAAGAGTATTTGTACCATGCTTAGGGGTGCTTCATGGAATAAGAAGCATATGATGTGATGACTACTCTTAGTCATGTCTTAGTTGACATACACATTGGATATAACTTATTAGTGGATTGTTATACCTTGACTTGATTCTTACATTAGGAGAATTTTGAATTAAAAAACATGCTTCAAAACAAAAAATATACTAACAAAATCACCTTTAAAAGAACCAATAAGAGTCAAGATGATGATGTTATTCTCAAGAGTTAATATTTTTGGAGGGAAAAGAAAAACATTTTTTTATTGTATTTTCAGCTTATCTCCTTACATATTTACTCAAACATCAAGTGTAGGCATCTATTGGATGTGAGGTTAAATTGTGCACCAACGAGCAACCACTCTATATGCTTTTGAGTAGGCTCACATAGAAGAGAAATAAAAAATACATGAAAAAACATTTTATTTCAGGAAACATGATTTTTCTTTTGTTTTCAATTTATTTATTTATTTTGGTGTAGGGCTACTCAAAAGTATGTAGAATGGGTGTTCGTTGCTATGGGATTAATTTTCCATCCAATGGGCGCCTACCCTTGACATTTGAGTAAACATGTAAATAAGCCAAAAATACAATAAAAATACTTTTCTTTCTTTTCCTTTAAAAATTCATAACTCTTATTTTATTATGTTAATTGTCATTTTCATTAGGAAGCCCATTTTAGACCTCAAAATTCCTATAATGTATGATGCTCTTACTTAAGAGGTTGGAATCCTATGTGGCATGGTGATATTCTTCATGAGAAACACATGGAGGGCTTGATTGCTTGCTTAGAAGAACCTATTTGAAAGAGAAACATTGGGACATTTAAGAGGAGGGTGTAGCACAATAAGTAGAATGGGATCACTTGGTAACTTAGATGGAGGCTTGTTCTTTCCCTCCAAAATTATTTACCCTTATGGTTGACATATCATCTTGAACCTTTTTAATTCTTTTAAGTTTACGTTGATTCAATTTTTGTTTTGAGACCTTTTTTCCACCTCAAAATTTCTATAATGATGGAAAAGAAACCCATTAGAAGACATGGAGGACTTTATTTTGAGAGGTCATGTGAGGAAATTTTGGTGAAATATCGAGAGTGACATAGATTGATATGGATCCTTTGTTGTGGCTGGAATACTTTGTGGCACACCTTACTAAGCCTTTGTATTATTGGTAGGGTTTGTTATGTATAGTGGATTCCCTAGCTAGGGTTTGGAGAGCATCAATGACTCCTAGCTTGTGATAAGATTGAAAGGTTATTTTGTATTGGCCTATGATAAGCTTTTCATATGTATTTTTGACCTCATCATATATGAAAATTTCTTTGTTGCTCAAACTTTGTGTACTTGTATATCTAATTTCATTGCATGATCTCATAGTGAATTAATAGTTTCTAGGGTTGTTAAGTATGCATACTTATCAAATGTCTAACAAATTTTGTGTAATGACTCGAGGAACATAAGCTACATGGATATACTTATGGATATAATAAATATGTTGTAATTAAGTAAATTCAAATCTAGTATATGTTGGGATTTATGTCCCAAAGGATAGAGAAATATTCTCCTCACTCTATAGTTGTTTGATGCTTAGTTTCTAGGTTGCCTTATCTATTTTAATGGATAGAAGTGAAATATATATTGCTATAATTTATATTTCAGATTTAATGCTAAGGTTAAAAGATTAGAAGAAATAGATTTGGGAAACCTTGAGTTTGAAGTAAAATTTCTAAATTTGCATTAAATAAGTGATTCTTGAAATTTCCGCATTCACAAGTTGATAATAACCCTTTATGGGTTGCTACTTTATGATGAAATTTGTATTTTAAGATTGATGACTTGAGATCTATGTCGATTTTAATCTTGCTTTTGAAAAAACTAATCCACTTGTCCTAGTCTTGTTTAGAGATGTGAAACCTTTGTAGGATGTCATGAATACTTCTTCATGTGGTGCCACAAGATTTTGGCTTGTGATGTTGACTTTAAGAATGTTGGAAGTTTTAACAAGTAATTGTTGATGCTTTTCTTATTCTAAAGCGATTTTAAAATTTGGTGGGAAGCAATGATCCAAGATTCTATTCCTTCATTTTTACAGAAGGTGAATGTTCTTTGGAACCCCTAGCAGAGTGGAAGTTCAAGATGAAGAGTAAGTAGCTTGGCTTGATGGTATCAACCAAGTTGCTTTGATTTTGTTTTCCTTTCTTGTTCACTATTTAGAGGTTGATTTGTAGATTGTTTGATTGGAAAGAGACACATCTTTGTGAGCAATGATTACTGGATGATAGAGGTGCACATACCTGTACTTGTGGGAATGAATCTCACAAACACTTTCAAAGTAGGTATGATGTTAATTTCATGATGGAATATTCCTCTAACTTCATGGAGGCACAGGGTTTAAAAATTGTAGATTTAGAGGAAGTTAATTGGTGTTACACGTAATTTAGAAAGAAAAAAAAAAGTATCTAAAGAGGGAATGTTAGTTTTTTGAGGTTACTCCAAAAGTGTTTTCACCTAGCTAGGAAGGTGCTAGGTCTCATAGTCTCTTGGATATGCTTGATGAACATATGTATGGCTTAGTTTGAGTTCATGCTTTACCTTGGATAGAGTGCTAGCATAACACACTTAACTAGGATGTCTTTTTCCTATGTGCATGATGATTAACCCACTGGGTGCACAAAGAGGAGAAGTTGATTGCTTGATTAAGAGAGGTACCTACCTAGGAAGATGAATGTAAGGAATTCAAAGGATGGAACTCAGCGATTAAGCATGGGACCATATGACATACACCTTGGGGTTTGAATTCATGATTTGATGATGCTTAGGTTGAAGAGCATACTCCATGGATATTGGTTTTGGACATAGACAAATATGTTGAGGAGAAGCATTGGAACAAGGAACCACCATGGCAAACATCTTTAGAAATGTTGGGCACAAGAGGACACATGGAACGCACTAGAGATAGACACCTTGTATGAGGGTGCTTGGAGAACAAACCACCATCTAAGAGGGAGCATTGGGCATACAAAGTGTTGGATAGTGCACCATATTGAGTAAGGGGGGTTGGGGTCAAGAGGCATTTTTCTTTAAGGGCACATCACCTTAGGGGAGAGTAAAACCCTAGTATGATACTTATTATCCTTGAATTGTAAATCACTCCATGTGTGGTTTCCTTCTTGACTTAGGTATATTGTTACTCGTTTGGACCTAGCCTATGCTTTATGTTGGCCTCTCTCACTTATTATATTCAAAGGAAGGGGACAACCATGGTTATTACTCACTATTGATGTACCCGTTACACTTTCGTAATTTTCAACTTATAGATAACAAGACCTAAGATCTCTAATGTAAACCCTCAAGAAGACCTGAAAATAAATATTAGCACAAGGAATGAACCTAGGTTCTACACTTGTGTGGTACAAGAGAACACTTAAAGTTTGTGTGATGTAGAACCCTAGATGAAGAACATGGAGTGCTTGAGGTGCAAAGGACTCTTGGAGCTTGGTGTGATTCTTAGCTTGAAGAAGAATTGGAGCTCATGTTCATATACTCTCGATAATCCATTGTAGCATTATCTAGAGGTCTAAGTGCTTGTGTATGTAGGAGAATACCTAAGGTTTATGGGTTGCAAACCCTAGGATGGACAAGAAGCATGGTAGAAGAAAGTTTGATTAGATCATTGTATCTTCTTAGTGAACGTATTGAGTTTGTGTACTCATGTTGATGCAAGGAAGGGAGGTGCTAGGTCTTGTGAGAGGAAACACTTAAAGAAGATTTGAAATGCTAGGTTGATGTCCTTGTGTGAGGAGCTAGGATATGTGAAAAAACACCCTAGAGGAAGCCTAAAGCTCTTTGCTTAAAGAGCGTGTGTGAGTTATGCTTAGAGAAATATGAAGGGTGTACTTGTTGATGTTGATTCTAACTTGTCGTTGAGCCTTTGGAGTGGCTATGAGTAGGTTGGTATGATGTCTTGCTAGGTTATATTTGTTGGTTTCCATTTTCTGTTGATCATGGATGCCCTAGCTAGGGTTTGGATGCATTGGAGAATCCTCCCTTGTGACAAGCTTGATAAACATCTTCTACCAACTTGTGATAAAATGTTGGTATGTACTTGTAACACAATTCTTATGTATCTACAAATTGTACTTTGTTATCCAAATTGTGTTCTTGCAGATATTAGCGTTAGTTTATGTTCTCCAGGTGATTAAATTATTTCTAGTGATGGTTATGTTTGTTGGTTTGAGCAGTTTTCATTGAGTGATTTATCAAGTCAATTGAAGCTAAAATGCAAAATTTGTGACTGTAACAACTCTATTGCTATTTTCAGATCTGATATATGTTGGAGAATGTGCCATTAGGGCTAGAAACATAGTTCCCTTGAAACACATTTGTTCAGAGATTTTTTTTTGAGCTACTTTAATCTATTTGATTGCACAATAAAATATACACAGCTGTAATTATGTTTCAAATGGAATAATAATGCTAAAATTTTCAAAATATAATTCTCCAAAACCTCAAGTAAATAAAATAAAATTTCTAAAATTACATTAAGCATAATTTTTTAAGCTCTATATTATCATCACAAAAGTGGAGACAACATCATTATATCTGCTCGTCGAAGCTCAACTTTTCTTAATCATGTATATATACAACATATGATACCGAATCAATAAAAGCTTGAACGGGAATTCTGATATTTTTGTAAATCGTTAAAATTGTACTTTGTCATCTATTTATGTAGGTTATGGTCACACATCGTTTCTTAATTAAGTTTATCTCATTGTTATTTTCCCATAGTGGATTCACTCTTAGCAGATATATTTTGTAAAACATTGATTACATAAAAACTGACTTTAGGATGAAATTAAATTGCATCTTACTCATGTTTGAAAGTTCGGTTTCAACTCATTGTCCACTCAACTAGCCACATACCCATTAATATAAAGCCAAAAATCTGACTTAATGAAGATTCAATGAAGGTTCCTTTACAGTTCATCTAAACAAATGTCGAGGCAAGTAAAATCTATGAAGATGGTTTTTTCTCCAAATTTTTTAAAAAGACTAGACTATTTACACCATGTTTGCGTCCATGCCAAAGCTGGTCAATATCCACGGAGATTAAAAGCTGGCATATCATGTTCAGGTTCCTTCCAAACACCCTAGATTATTTCAGAACTGCTCATTCCAAACGAATATATTATCCCTAACAACAAATACTTTTGTCGTGTTTTTATTTATATATTTTGAGAAAATAAAAATGAAACAGACACAGTAGATACTATAAGTTCAGTAGATATTATAAGTTTTAGAGTTTTTGGTAGGAGAATTGTTTTTGCCCAATCTTGATTTTTGTTGGTTAAAATGAATTTTTGATCTCATATATAAATTCAACCCCTGAAAAATCCCCTGACACTGGGATCGGATTGAAGAGATTTCCAACAAATCCCCGCCAGATTCTGGGTATATTAAACCGAAAAACACACTATATAGACCCTCCAAAATGTATAACAGATACACTGTAACTTAAATAAAATGAAAAGAATTTAGTCCTATGAAACTTTTATGTGATACCTTGGGGTTAGCATCTTTCTGTAACTGTTGTTTCCCAATAAAGTGCTATGACTCCAACCAGAGAGATGAAAAGAGTGACTGCCAACACTGCCAACATGGCGACAAAAGTTATACGCGAACTCACAAAAAATGCAACCGCTGTAGCACCACTATGCCATATCTTCAATTGTGAAAAGGAAGCCTCCTGTTGAACATTCCAAATGGCATAAGGAACAAATATGACCTAAATCATCAATTTCCCAAGGATCATGAACCACAACCGTAATATAATTCATATATCTTAGGAATTGTACGATCCAATATCAGAAAAATGCTTCGGCAACGTACAATCAAATCATTCCACAAGCACTAAAATACCAGGAGGAATTGTGAGTAGACAGGACAAAACATAATATATTGGAGAAAGGAAAATAGCCTATTTGATTTTGCAAGATATCTGTTTTCTCAAAGAGATTTCTTCCCAAACAAAGTTTCAAGAAAAACAGCCTTGATATTAACTGACAAGTTCAGAGGTATGATGAAAACATCACATCTCTCAACCATCTCTTCTGTTGGTCCATGATAATTCCTACATAAAACAACAAGCCACATCGAGTCCAAGTCCTTGCCAAGGAAGATTTAACCACATTGAGTCCAAGTCCTTGCCAAGGAAGATTTTGATATTCATACGACTTAGGGTAGAAATTTGGGTGAGCAATGTGTTATTCCAATAAGCAACTAAGGTCATCGCTCTTGCCAAGCAGAAAAGCATGATTTTCAATTATAATTAATTCTTCTCTCTTCAATTATTTTATTCAAATTGATCATGAATGATGATATGATGTCACTGTCTTACCCTTCTGAAATTATTAGAAACAAGGGTGATTAATGGGAAGGAACAACAATCACAAATAGTCTTTTGATGCAGAGCACATTTCGTCAAAGAAATAAAGGAAGGAAAAAGAAAAAAGAATATGGAAATGTCAATTCAACGGTTCAGTGATTCAGAAAGCAAGGAGATGAAGGCTTGAATACATTGCACACCAGAGGATCTACGGAGTTCATGGAATTTTGCATGCATTATCGCATTCAAATGCAACGTTCAATCGAAAGGAGTAGGATAATATCTCTGCCGTCTACCACATACAAGTCCGATAACGAGTGGCAATCATCTGAGTTCTTCCAATAGATTGAAGGAGCAAACAATATTGGTCAACCAGTCAAGACCATGATTCGATGCCACTATCTTATACTTCTCAAATTGTGAGGAGTAAGGGCGGTAAAGCGGAAACAATGCCAACCAGCGATGGTGCTTTGATGCAAGGCGCATGTATATGTGAAATTTGTGTTACACATGCAGAGAATCTAGGTGGAAACAAAAGTAACAACTGCAAGCTAATAACTAAAGATTGCAAAAGAGAATAGAATGCCATCTCTCTTTATGTCTCTATATCAAAAAATGAAGTATAATACAATGATATATAGCCTCCATGATGACATGCGCCTTGGTTGGGTGTCATAGTACACGTATAACATCTCTCAACTCGATAAGTAAATTAGTTAACTAGTCAACTGAACTGTAGAATCCCAAAGATTACTAGAGAATCAACATGCATAAGTGCATAAGTGGAACTGTATTGAAGTCATGCAATCATCAGTGAACTGTTTCATGGCTCATGCATGACTCCACTCATGGTGTGACTCCACTCATAGTGAAGAGAAGTAAAACTCATGCATGCATGATTCCACTCCACTAGTCTCACTGAACTACAACTAAGTGTGACTGGAGAACAACTCTCTTAACTTATGGTGAGGAATCCAATGCATGGTGATTGTTCCAAGGTAAGAGAAACATGTGACTAAATAGTGAAAATACATAGAGATGTTTATTATACCAATACCCCCTGAAGCTCAACTAAGGTGAAAAATTAAATAACTTATGGGTCTCGGCAATATGTAGCCATGTTAGGTACCCAATATATAATGCACCTAATAAGAAAAAAATAGGAGGAAAGAGAG